>OX421966.1:44778855-45080926 GCA_949128115.1 Anaspis maculata | reverse complement strand
GCTCCCACGGCATAAGCCGCTGTCGCACAACCACCTGGACCACGGGGCCGTCTCCTAGTCCATTATTTATATGGTTATGTATTGTGAAACACCCAAGTTTCGCTTGAGGAAAATTCAAGTTTTTTTTTTGAATTTTCGTCAAACATGCCAGCAATTTTTTTATTTTTTTTTTAAACAAAAATTCCATCTAGCTTAAATATTGTTATTTTGCTTTCGTTCTTTTAATTTTTACATTTGTAGATCCTAGTGATGGAATCGTAGGAACAAAAGCTACATTTCAGAAGGACAACCGAAGTTTTTCTATATGAAAATATCAAAATGAGATCTTTATTCTCATATTGGAAATTTCGATTAACAATTGGGTTCAATTTCATATTCAAAATTGCCGTGCTAATTAGATAAATAAAATAAAAAACTAAGTATGTACATGCCTTCAATCCGCAGTTCCTCCAAGTCAGGCAAAATAATGTGAGGTATAGGATCTGCGATATCGTCTGCCTCTTGCTCACGACTTTCTGGTAAAGCTTCATTGTCCAAATGTATTCGGATTTCGTTGAGCGACTTCCCTCTAAATTTCACGATGTCTCCTTCGGCGGCGGCCGTAAAGAATCGGGAAAGCACACAGACCTCTTGGAAGTTGCAAATACGACGGTAATGCCTCTTGTGAGTTTCAACTGTGTGGCCCAAAAAATCAGCCAGTTGTTGGATTTCATTTGCGTCCAATTGTAGCATTTGTGACACAGTTGCTGCGTGTCTTCGGAACAAGCCAGCTCGAAGTGTTTTGGGGTTTTTCGCACCGCACTCTTCTGCGAACTTTCTGATAGCTGAAGAGGCGTCCATGTAAACGATGCTCGTCGGCACAGCGAAGAGGTATTTATTATCTTCTTGAATCCCCGACTCTCGTCTGTATTTTAAAAAAATGTCCAAGAAACTGTAAAACATATTGTGACAGTTAGTAGTAGACAACAGTGCTGAGGTAGCTACCTACCGTATGTGGTCATTACTCAAAAGAACAGTAAGTTCTTTCACGTTTTTGGCGACGAGTCTCATAACGGAAAAGTGGTCTGCTAGTTTCTGCTCGCCCAGTGTAAGGCCTTGTCTGATGTCCTCGCTAACCATAGTTCGCTGCTCGTAACTTTGCTTCAACGCTTTGCTCATCTCCCCTACTCTCCGCCTATTGAAAGTTATGAGTAGAACAAGAATGGCCTTCCCCAGCAATGACCATACATTATAATCGTATCCTTTGGTATTCAGACCTGCAGCGCACTGTTCGGCAGTGTCTCTCACATATTCAATGAAAATTTGTAGGTCTTCATCCATGACCATCTTGTCCGCTTCAAGTTTTAACATTCTTAACTCACGTCTGAATTCTTTGGATGCTTTATTGATACTTTCCTTGTAGCTCTTCAGGTGTTGTTCAATAAAATCTCGTAATTCGCTCTGATCGGATTTATGCTCTTCTTTGTTTTCTATAGAGTTATAGTAGAAGATTAACGCCGTTGCAAGGTTAGTTAGACAGCTTCTTAGCAACAGCGCGGTGGATGGCTTTTCCACCTTTCCTGTGTTCACATCTAACCCTATTAAACTGACAACTGCGAAGAGTAATAAGCTGTATCGCTCCGTTTCTAGCAAATCTCTATAGTCAAGAATCGTGGTGTCTATTTCTTGAGCGCGCTGTAGCAGTCTCGTTAGTAATCTTAAATGGTTTCTTACATTCTTAGCGCGAGTGGAGTTCGTGGCACATGAGAGGCAGTAAAATTTTGCCAGCGACGCAAGAGCTACATCGCACATAATTGTATGTTTGACATCGTCATCTTTCAAAGGGTCAAGAAGTTTGTTGACGGCATCATCGTAAAAAGCTTGCAGAACTTTATTTGGTTTCTGAAGAATCTTATTAGCATTTCTTCTCCGCGCGAGAGCTACAACGCGTGCATGATTTTTTGGGCGTCCACTACATAGCCTGTCATGTCTTGCAAAGTTAGATTTTGTGAAGAGACCTTTGCAATGAGTACATTCCAGGCTTTCTCCTACATCACTTTTAGTCGGTTTTCGGCAAGGTATGCGTTCTTTCATTGAAACTTCTTTGTCGTGTTCCCTATTTCCAGCATTCTTTATCTGCTGAAATGCTTTGCGTCTCTCCTTCGTGTCCTTACTCCAACTCAGGGCTGTTCTGATATCATTTTCTTGACTGTGTATCCTTTTAAGGTGGTCGGTTAAACCTTTGGATAGCAACAGCTTGCCACAATATAAACATTTACTCCGCTTTCTGTCTTTATCTTCAGTAGCGTTGGACTTTGAGAGGTATGCCGTCGATTTTTCGTTGATTTCGTATTCCTTCCCGACCAACAAACCCGACCGAAGACAGTGGTTGACGGCGAAAGTGAACCATAGATCGTTGGTGTCTCGGATGTAGGAACATTCTTGTGATAGATGTTCTGTAATAAGTAATAGTCGATGCTAATAATATTAGAAGCAGAGTAGCAAAAACTACGTACCACAGACATGACCTTCGGATAAAAATTCGCCCGCAACAGCATTTTCTTGTGTTATGAGGCCGACAATGTCATCGTCTACCTTCTCGAAGTGACAATTGTACGTTGATCTATGTAGAATCCCTTTTATTTTGAGGGTAGCTTGGTGATTCTTGATTGTAAATAACGCGGCATTATTGTCGTCGTCGCCTGTTCCACCTTGGTGATCGCTTTGTATAGATAACGCCGAGGGGTTTATATCGTTAACTGATGTACTTTCCCGTATGAAATCGTCAACAGGTTGGTGAACTTCTGCCTCCACAATTTCGCTGCTGAACAAAGTTCTACGAACGTGCCGCAGTTTATTGCCATGATTGGAACTACTTGACGTAGTGCTAGAAGATGAAGACGACGCTGACGAGGGCACATAATCTTTGTCGCATGACTTATCCGACGACGCGTAAGGATCTCGAAGGGTTTCTTTCTCGCCCTCGTTCATATTCAAAACTGAAAAGTGAAATTTTTAGTAGAAATGAAAACCAAGACCTTGAAATAAAGTATATTTACCAAGTCTTTCTTTACAAAACGGCAATTTCAATTTAGTCAGCTTCAAGGCAGGTTCCATTGTTAATTTTGTGGCATTTGTTTCCAACCGGTGGCGGTCTAAGCTTTTTTCTAACAGGCTGACAGTGCCAGCTAGATCATGTACATATTGCTGCCCCTGCCCAGCAGCAATTTCTGACTCTTCAACGACTAAACAGGTTTTTTGTTTTTGGCTGTACACGAGACAAAACATTTTTTCCTTCAAAGGAACTTCTGCAGGTGAATCAACTATGGGAAGCTCAACTACCACACCAACAGACGCAGCATCTTGTTGGACCATGGAAACATTCTCTTGCAGTTGTATTTCAAAAGGAACATACTCTTGTAATTCATAATCAACAACGTTTTCGTTTGGAACCAAAACATCATCTGGCAACTGTGCGTCAGGAAAAAGAGCATAGCACCGCTGTAGTTCAGCAGAGAGAGCATTATCCTCTTGCATGTCAGGTAAAACCTCGGGAAAAACGCAGGCTTGTAGTTCAGCGGTACCAACAGTTTGTTGTAATTGAATTTTGAATTCATTTAATGCTTCAAAAGCTGGAAATTTAATAAAAATAAAGAAAGCTAGTATACGCGCAAAGGTAGAGTACTTGATCACTTACTTGAATCCTCTGCTATGACCTGGACTATTCCTACGTTGTCCAATCGAGCTTCATTGTCAGGTGTTACTTGTAATTTATCTTTATAAATTATATAATATCTATTCGTATCATTGGAAAGAACGAGAACAAATAACGGCTGGCGATCATTTTTCAACATGGCGACTTCGATGACAAAACTCGACTCCAGGATGACACGAGGCGGGGCGGACCTGAAAGTTTTATTAGAATTCTAATACATTGAAAATGGTGGTCCAAGAAAAAGAGAAAGAAAATATGAACAGTAGGTATTGAAATATTTGAAAATCAAGTTCAAAATCAGAATCGGAAGAAAAAACAGCAGGAAGCTTTTTTACGTTAATAAATTCAAAAAAAAGTAGGCACCTACCTAATTTTATGCAAACGTAGAAGGGTTTGGAAGATTAAAATTTTGAACATTGATTCGGGGCAATTTTAGATAATTTCATTGATCCTTTCAAAAATCGGACAGAGTAATGACGTTAGGGCAAATTATTGCTCTGAATTGGGGCAGTGCACGTGACGAAGAAAACGCCATTATAGGTGAAAGCCGTTTATGGACAATCGTACCCTAAATAATCTTTACGGAAAACAGTGCTAAAAGTGGCACTAATTGGGACAATTAAAAAAAAATCTCAACTTCCATTGAGCAAAATCACCTCGTGAACACCATACTCTACCTATACAAAACGTCAAATATTTTTTCAAACGTAGGTAATCAATAAAGAAAAAATCAATGGTTTTCGTTCTCTTGATGGCCTATTCCAGGCTTGATGATGTGTTGAGCATGGTATATGGTGCATTTTCTTGTAATTGCTTAATTTAAAGCGATGTATACAGGGTGAGTCAATAGTGAGGGATCGGAACCCTACGTTTTAACAGTTCAAGATGCAAACAACTTTCAAACACCCCTTCACATCGTTTTTAATTCTGGATCACCTGAAAATATTTTCGATTATACAGGGTGAGGCATAACTCAGGTACTTACGTATATCAACTTTTTTTTTAAACGGAACACCCTATATTTTATTACATATTCTTATCAGGCTTCGAAATAGGTTTATGGCAGTATAAGATAATTGACGTTTTGGTGCGGCGTTGCCAAGTTATGAATAAATTTTGAAAAATTTTATCGAATGCAAGTGTTTGCTAAACAAAATCCTCTGAGCTTGGTTTTCAAGCTTTAAGTTTGAAATTTGGAATCCATTGAGAAAAAGGATAGCTCTATCCACCTGACATGAAAAAATTTGGCTGTAATGTACAGAGTGTTCAAAAAATATTTTTCAATTTTGACTACCAGGGAAGGTCATAACTTCATTTTTTACACAATTAAATCCGTCTGAGGAATGCCGGAACGAATTTCCCCGCAATTAATTTCCCGGAAATAATTTCCCCTGGAAAGAATTTCGCCAGAATAAATTCCACCGGAATGAAATTCCCTCAGAAAAAATTTCCCTTGAAAAGAGTTTCCCTAGAATAAATTTCCCGATTGAATTTCCCTTGAAATAAATTGACCGAACCACCTTTTCGTGTCCAGTTTTTTGGGGCCTCAGCAGGGCTACAAGAGAGGTTGAAGGAACAAAGGGGTCCCAATAGAGCTCTGGACAACACAAGAAGGCAAAAAGGGGCTTACTGGAATTCTGAGAGCCATGAAAAAAACACAAGGGGCAAAATAGGGCTCCAAACTACACTTGGGGACACAAGTGGCTAACTAGGGCTCCAAACTACACTTGGGGACAAAAAAGGGCCAAATAGGCCTCCATGAGGACCTGATGTGCTTACTTATCCTCCAAAAGTATCAGAAAGATGTAAGGGGGCTCAGTGGGGCTTCAAAATTCAAAATTCGATGTTGTGTTTTTAGGTATTGTTCTTTCCAGGGGAAATTATTTCCGAGGGAAGTTCATTCCGGTGAAATTGTTTCTGGGGAAATCTTTTCCAGGCGAAATTCTTGCCGAGGGGAGTTCATTCCGGTGGAATTCATTCGGGGGAAATTCCTTCCAGGGGAAATTGGTTCCGGCGAAATTCTTTCAAGGGAAATTCGTTCCTGTTACACGTCTGAGGCCTTGCTACATTTTTCATAAGTTATGTTCTACAGGGTGATTCACCACCAAATGGACATAGCCTAAGGGTAGGTCCAGTTTTACCAGGCGAACCAGGATCTGGCTTTGAAATTTTTCTAACACTGTTTGTTTCGAAGTTACAGGGTGATTCATGTATTTTGTCGAATTTTTTGACAAGCTGTATCTTCAGAACGACCGAATAGATTGGATTGAAACTTTGTGGGTTGATTCTTCTATTGATATCTGACACATCGCCTTATCAAACAGTTTGAAGTTTCCAGGGCCGGCCTTGTAAAAAAAACTTCAAAGCTTTTTTCAAAAAAATACATTCTGTATGCACATTTTCCGAATTTCATTTCCAAATTCGGAGACTATATCAAACATGCTAATAATAACGCGAAAAAAATTGCTTGGCACCATCGAGCTGTCAAGAAAATTTTGACAATCGTAATGATTTTTGAGGTTAGGATTTTTTCTAAATTATTATTTTCAAATATTTGCAAATGATCTATTATGGCCCTGAATTTCAGCCGTTTCGTCAGAAAAATAAAAATGACATTTTTCTCGTTTTCTCAGTAGTAACAAAAAATTTCATCAGAATTTTCAAAAATTTTTTGATACGTTCCTCAATTTTAGCTCAAATTGGGATAGAAGTTAAGCTGAGGGACGTGACAATAATTTTTTGAAAATTCGGCTAAAACTTTTTGTTACTACTGAGAAAACGACAAAAATGTCATTTCTACTTTAATGACAAAACGGCTGAAATTTTTGGCCATAATAAATCATTTGTGAATATTTGAAAATAATAATTTACAAAAAATCCTAACCTCAAAAATCATCAGGATCATCAATTTTCTTTTGACAGCTTGATGGTGCCAAGCAATTTTTTTTGCGATATTGATAGCATGTTTCATGTAGTTTTTGAATATGAAAATGAATTTTGAATAATATGCATACAGAGTGTCTTTTTTCAAAAAAGCTTCGAATTTTTTTTTTCAAGGCCGGCCCTGGAAATTTTTAACTCTTTGATAAAGTGATGTGTCAGATATCAATAGAAGAATGAACCCATAAAATTTCAAACCAATCTGTTGGGTTGTTCTAAAGTTATGGCTTGTCAAAAAATTCTACGAAATGCATGAATCACCCTGTAGCTTTGAAACGAACAGCGTTAGAAAATTTTCAAAACCAGATCCAGGTTCGCCTGAGAAAACTGGACCTATCCTTAAGCTATGTCTATTTGGTGGTGAATCACCCTGTATACCTAAAGTGTACCGAGTGGGCCATAAAAAACCGCACAAAACTTTTTCCTTTTTAAAATCTTAATTTTTTGACCGATTTTGACGAAGGTGGTACCAACAAGAAGCCAATTGAATGAGACGTTTACACTAAGAATCAAAATTTCCGAAATGTCAAAATCAAAGATGGTGGACGTCGTCGAATATATACCATCTTTTGTTACCGTTCTTTTTCATTGAAATTTCCAAAAAGGTCACATGTAATGGTAAGATTGTGAAGAACGAACCTTTAGCTTCAATCCAAGACCACAGCGAGCTCAGTCGGTTCATTTTTCGTAGAGTTACATCGATTTGAAAATAGGCCTGCTAAGCATATTTCGATCAGAATTATGATGAATGAACTCGGAATGAATTAAAAAACAAGCTTTTTTCCTTTAAAATCTTTAACTCCCAACGGATTTTGATGAAAGAAGTACCATAGATGAAGTTAGAGATTTTAAAGAAAAAAAGTTTTTTTCAAAGTAATTCGTCATAATTCTGATCGAAACATTCTTAACAGGCCTATTTTCAAATCTCTGTAACTCTACGAAAAAGTCACCGACTGAGCTCGTTGTGGTCTTAGATTGAAGCTAAAGATTCGTTATTCCCAATCTTTCGATTACATTTTTTTTTCTAAATTTGTTCAATCATTTTTGCAAATTTTGATTAAAAAGAACGATAACAAAAGATGGTATATATTCGACCACGTCCACCATAAAGCCAAAGCTTATCAAGTCAGATAGATAAAGCTGTACTTTCTTTCTCCTCCTAGATACCTAATTTTAACGTTACGACTACAAAAATAAGCACTTAGAATTTTTCAAAAAAATAATACACAGTCATGTGTTACAATAAAATAAAAATCAACTTGGCAACGCTGCATCAAAACGTCAAACAATGTATACCTACCATTATAAGGAGAAAAGGCAGCTTCATCTACCTGACTTGACAAGGTTTGACTTTAAATATTGGACCGGGTGTCAAAAATTATTTTCATCAAAAAATGTCCACTATTTCAGAAAATATGCACTTAAGGTATAGGACATAACTTTTGAAAAATGTAGGAAGGCCTCAGACGGATTTAATTGTATAAAAATATACAGGGTGAACTATTTGAAAAAATTAAGTTATGACCTTCCCTAGTAGTCGAAATTGAAAAATATTTTTTGAACACTCTGTACATTACAGACAAACTTTTTCATGTCAGGTGGGTAATGCTGTCTTTGTTCTCAATGGATTCCAAATTTCAATCTTTAAACTTAAAAACTGAGCTCAGAGGATTTTGTTTAGCAAACACTTGCATGCGATGAAATTTTTCAAAATTTATTTATAACTTGGCAACGCCGCACCAAAACGTCAAATATTTTATACTGCCATAAACCTATTTCAAAGCCTAATAAGAATATGTAATAAAATATAGGGTGTTCCATTAAAAAAAAAAGTTGATATACGTAATGTAATGTAATGTAATGTTTATTGCGTTCAGTCTATGTTTACATATCAGTGATTGAAACAATTGAACTTGTCAAAAAAACTTAATAATTAAAATAGTGAAATTCAACAATAATAAATACATTTAAATAAATAAAATACGTAACTGACTTATGCCTCATCCTGTATAATCGAAAATATTTTCAGGTGATCCAGAATCAAAAACGATGTGAAGGAGTGTTTGAAACTTGTTTGCATCTTGAACGGTTAAAACGAAGGGTTCCGATCCCTCACTATTGACTCACCCTGTATACATCACTTTTAATTAAGCAATTACAAGAAAATGCACCATATACCATGCTCAACACATATCATCAAGCCTGGAATAGGCCATCAAGAGATCGAAAACCAATGATTTTTTTCTTTATTGATTACCTACGTTTGAAAAAATATTTGACGTTTTGTGTAGGCAGAGTATGGTGTTCACGAGGTGATTTTGTACTATGGAAGTTGAGAATAAATAATTTTAAAATTGTCCCAGAAAGTGTCACTTTTAGCACTGTTTTCCCTAAAAAAACAGATTATTAAGGGTACGATTGTCCATAAACGTCTTTCACTACATGGCGTTTTCTTGTCGTTTGTTCTGCAACGGGACAGAGTAGTTTTTACCTTACTTATATCGAGTTTTCGAGTTACCTGCACTGCCCCAATTCCGAGCCCAATTCAGAGCAACAACGCCTTAATAATTGTTCGTAGACAGACGTAAACTTTGGTTCAAATTTGAACAAAATCGGTTGAACGGTTCAAAAGTTATGTCAGAAAATCGATTTAAAAAATTAAACTTCAACACCCTGTAACTTTTTAACGAAGCATTTTAGGACATCGAAGTTACAGTTTATACAAGTTTTTGATCCATTTTTTCATGGGGAATCTTCCTTAGAAGTTTGTAACAGTAATTGTGTAACACCCTGTATATATCAAGTTTTTTTTTTATAGATATGACATCATAGCAGATAAATTGAACTGGGATATGATAGATATAAAATATTATGTAGCTGAATGGAGAAATATGGGTCATTTTAATTTTTGTATGAAAATAATCCGATTTCAATAAAAAATTACGTTTGTCACGTGTCAAAAATGACAGGTAGAAAAAAAATCGGCGTTACAGGTCAATGCGCATCGGTCTGAATCACTATACAGGGTGTCCCGTTTTTTAACGCTCACTATTGGGATCTCGAAAACGGTAAGAGATACAAGGTTGGTTAAATTACAAAAAAGTTGCGCAATTTTATGGCCATCTTGAATCTATAAAGAGATCAAAGAAATGTTTGACAGTTTTTGAAATATCCTGAAGAAACTGTAAAACTCAGATATTGAAAATGTCTTTTAAATTTCTTGTTATTGTGTCTATGAGATGTAAAGTTTGTTACTTGACATTGTTCATCATGGCCGACTTATTGGTAGTTTTTGTTTTTTCTAGGCCTACTAGTTTCAGGGATACGATAGCCAACTTTAGATTTTCAAATGGGCGCCATATTGAATTTTTACACGGTCAAATGCACACAAAAAATTCTAATTCGGTGGTGTATTACACTTGTAATTTTATAAAAAAAATATTTTTTTAAAAATAAATATTAACAGAACAATAATTGAAATGTCAAATTTTGCAAGGTATGATAATTTTGACATCAACATCAACTTGATACGTCACTGAATGTGAGGTAAATTACAATTTACATAAATAAAACATTGAATACAATTTTTTTTCAATAAATTTTATTTTTTTAGAATGTGTAATTTTTTCATACTTTTTAATTTTTCAAAAATACAAGTGTAATACACCACTGAATTGGAAAAAAAATTGTGCATCTGTTTGTGTGAAAATCCAATATGGCGCCAATTTGAAAATCAAAAGTTGACTATCGTGTTTCTGAAACTAGTAGGCCTTGAAAAAAATAAATACTACCAACAAGTCGGACACGTCAAATAATGTCAAGTTGTCAAGTTTCACCCTCATAGATACAACAACAAAAAAATTAAAAGAGATTTTCTGAATTGAGTTTTTCAGTTTTTTCAGGATATTTCAAAAACCGTCAAAGATATGTTTGATCTTTTTGAACATTCAAGATGGCTTTAAAATTGCGCAACTTTTTTGTAATTTAACCGACCTTGTATCTCTTACCGTTTCCGAGATCCCAATAGAGAGCGTTAAAAAACGGGATACCTGTATACCCCTTGAAAAAAAAATTGCAATTTTTTTATGCCCATAAAAATTATAGAAATTTTGTAATATCTCAACTTTCAGGAATTTTTTCCTATTAAACGGTAAATTACAGAAGTTTTTGACCTATCAATCTTTGCTCAGCATCACTCAAGCCAGAAAATATAAAAAAATAATTGCGATTTCAAGGATGGAGTTAAATGTGTCAAAAACGCGCAAACGAGTTCAACTACAGCGGCTTTATTCCTTGACAAACATTTACCATTTAGGTCTCTATCGAAAGCTACAGAAAGGCACTTTAGTTTGAGGGGTAGACAATTTTCAAAATTCAATATTTTTGGAAATTTTGAAAATCTTTTTATTTTGAAAACTGTCTACCCCTCAAACTAAAGTGCCTTTCTGTAGCTTTCGATAGAGACCGAAATGGTAAATTTCTGTCAAGGAATAAAGCCGCTGTAGTTGAACTCGTTTGCGCGTTTTTGACACATTTAACTCCATCAACCGAAAGCCATTTTCAATGCAATGTGTGCGGGGTCCTTTGTGCTTTTAACAGGCAGATTGAATATTTAAACGATTAGGTAAACTAGTGAAAGACTAAGGGAAGTGGGGGGGCCCTGGTCGGACTTGTCACTTCGGTGCCCTAAAAGATAGGATAAAAAAGACAAGACAGGATGAAGGTTTGAAGAAATTTTGTTTTTTAATTTTGGTCGAATTAAAAATTCAGGCCGAACAAAACTTCACGTGTACCTACCTACTTTTTGTGATTCGCGGCCCTTGAGGCACTGGTCTTGGCCCTAATCATCTAAAAGAGCTTTGAAAAAGACAAAAATCTACTTATCTATCTACAAAAAAATTCCTACTTGTGGTCTCCGGGTTCAATCGTCAAAAGGAAAGGCAAAGATGGTCCACTTTCTCTCCCCCTCATTCTCGACAAACTTTCCCTCGAAACACGTTTTTCACCATTAATTTTCTTTAAACCTGAAAAGGGGGGCCCTAAAATGACTGAATAAGCCTGGGACCGGAGCCGCCGGCGACCACCCCCTTCGCATCCTTTTAGTCTTCCACTGATAAACACATTTTTATTAAATAGGTTGTTTACACTTACCATACTGTAGCAACTTCGTCCCAGCATCGAGTCCCGGAGAGACAATAACCAGGAAATAACCGCACCTGTGGCCAGTGGTCACAACAACACCTGAACGCCACTGAACTGACTCCAGAACTTCACTTTTTCCGCTTCTATCCTATTCCTTTTTCCACATCTGCGATCCGTTGAAAAATTTGCAGCGCCGTGGTACCAAACCAACACAACAACGGTCAACGCGCCAACTGGCTTCGACGGGACCGACCGGGACACGTCGCCTCTAATCGTCTTACATTACATCTTATCGCCGGCGAAGGATTTTGATTTTACCCCAAACCAAATAATAACGATCAAAGGGCAATATTTAACACATGGTCCTTTACAATAATGGATAGGTAGATACCTACGTTAAAAAGCTTGGGCAGGACACTTCATTCTGGGAAAATCATTCTGTTATAACAGTTTTATGGATCTTATGTCCGATGGAGGATCTAACGCGACATTTTTATTCGTCTTAGCTCCTTTGGCGGAATAAATGCATATCGCTTTGAGCATTAAATTTTTTGTTTTTTTGTTGAATTACTTGTTAATTTTTGACCGTACATTGCTCAGAACGTTCCCGATAACCGTAAATTTACTGATTTGCCAATAAGGCTACGATTGAATCCATTAAAAAGTGAAGATTTAGCGAGAAATTCTGCTCTGGTCCCGAAAGCATCACAGATGAGAATTTGGTTCAAAATCAGGGTTCGATTTTATTCCTGATGGTAAAAAATCACCGCTAACTAGTCAAAAGGGAATGTTCGGACAACCTTAAGGCCGTTGGTTATCAATTAGACGTTTTTTACGATCATATTTTCTTGATAAAAAAATACTTCTTATGTCCGATGGAGGCACTAACGCGACATTTTTATTCGTCTTAGCTCCTTTGGAGGAATAAATGCATATCGCTTTGAGAATTTTTTTTTTGTGTTTTTCTTGAATTTCTTGGTAATTTTTGACCGTACATTGCTCAGAACGTTCCCGATAACCGTAAATTTACTGATTTGCAATAAAGCTACGATTGAATCCATTAAAAAGTGAAGATTTAGCGAGAAATTCTGCTCTGGTCCCAAAAGCATCACAGATGAGAATTTGGTTCAAAATCAAGGTTCGATTTTATTTCTGATAAAAAATTACTGATTTGCCAATAAGGCTACGATAGAATCCATTAAAAAGTGCAGATTTTGCGAGAAATTCTTCTCTAGTACCAAAAGCATCACAGATGAGAATTTGGTTCGAAATCAGGTTTCGATTTTATTTCTGATGGTAGAAAATCACCGCTAACTAGTCAAAAGGGAATGTTCGGACAACCTTAAGGCCGTTGGTTATCAATTAGACGTTTTTTACGATCATATTTTCATGATAAAAAAATACTTCTTATGTCCGATGGAGGATCTAACGCGACATTTTTATTCGTCTTAGCTCCTTTGGCGGAATAAATGCATATAGCTTTGAGAATTTTTTTTTTGTGTTTTTGTTTATTAACTACTTGGTAATTTTTGACCGTACATTGCTCAGAACGTTCCCGATAACCGTAAATTTACTGATTTGCCAATAAGGCTACGATTGAATCCATTAAAAAGTGAAGATTTAGCGAGAAATTCTGCTCTGGTCCCAAAAGCATCACAGATGAGAATTTGGTTCAAAATCAAGGTTCGATTTTATTCTTGATGGTAAAAAATTTACTGATTTGCCAATAAGGCTACGATTGAATCCAATACATAGTGCAGACTTTGCGAGAAATTCTGCTCTGTTGAAAAAGCATCACAGATGAGAATTTGGTTCAAAATCATGATTCGATTTTGTTTCTGATAAAAAATTTACTGATTTGCCAATAAGGCTACGATAGAATCCATTAAAAAGTGCAGATTTTGCGAGAAATTCTGCTCTAGTCCCAAAAGCATCACAGATGAGAATTTGGTTCGAAATCTGGGTTCGATTTTATTCCTGATGGTAAAAAATCACCGCTAACTAATCAAAAGGGAATGTTCGGACAACCTTAAGGCCGTTGGTTATCAATTAGACGTTTTTTACGATCATATTTTCTTGATAAAAAAATACATCTTATGTCCAATGGAGGATCTAACGCGACATTTTTATTCGTCTTAGCTCCTTTGGCGGAATAAATGCATATCGCTTTGAGAATAATTTTTTTTGTGTTATTGTTGAATTACTTGTTAATTTTTGACCGTACATTGCTCAGAACGTTCCCGACAACCATAAATTTACTGATTTGCCAATAAGGCTACGATTGATTCCATTAAAAAGTAAAGATTTTGCGAGAAATTCTGCTCTAGTCCCAAAAGCATCACAGATGAGAATTTGGTTCGAAATCAGGGTTCGATTTTATTCCTGATGGCAAAAAATCACCGCTAACTAGTCAAAAGGGAATGTTCGGACAACCTTAAGGCCGTTGGTTATCAATGAGACGTTTTTTACGATCATATTTTCTTGATAAAAAAATACTTCTTATGTCCGATGGAGGCACTAACGCGACATTTTTATTAGTCTTAGCTCCTTTGGAGGAATAAATGCATATCGCTTTGAGAATTTCTTTTTTGTGTTTTTCTTGAATTTCTTGGTAATTTTTGACCGTACATTGCTCAGAACGTTCCCGATAACCGTAAATTTACTGATTTGCAATAAAGCTACGATTGAATCCATTAAAAAGTGAAGATTTAGCGAGAAATCCTGCTCTGGTCCCAAAAGCATCACAGATGAGAATTTGGTTTAAAATCAAGGTTCGATTTTATTTCTGATAAAAAAATTACTGATTTGCCAATAAGGCTACGATATAATCCATTAAAAAGTGCAGATTTTGCGAGAAATTCTTCTCTAGTACCAAAAGCATCACAGATGAGAATTTGGTTCGAAATCAGGTTTCGATTTTATTTCTCATGGTAAAAAATCACCGCTAACTAGTCAAAAGGGAATGTTCGGACAACCTTAAGGCTGTTGGTTATCAATTAGACGTTTTTTACGATCATGTTTTCTTGATAAAGACATACTTCTTATGTCCGATGGAGGATCTAACGCGACATTTTTATTCGTCTTAGCTCCTTTGGCGGAATAAATGCATATAGCTTTGAGAATTTTTTTTTTGTGTTTTTGTTTATTAACTACTTGGTAATTTTTGACCGTATATTGCTCAGAACGTTCCCGATAACCGTAAATTTACTGATTTGCCAATAAGGCTACGATTGAATCCATTAAAAAGTGAAGATTTAGCGAGAAATTCTGCTCTGGTCGCAAAAGCATCACAGATGAGAATTTGGTTCAAAATCAAGGTTCGATTTTATTCTTGATGGTAAAAAATTTACTGATTTGCCAATAAGGCTACGATTGAATCCAATACATAGTGCAGACTTTGCGAGAAATTCTGCTCTGTTGAAAAAGCATCACAGATGAGAATTTGGTTCAAAATCATGATTCGATTTTGTTTCTGATAAAAAATTTACTGATTTGCCAATAAGGCTACGATAGAATCCATTAAAAAGTGCAGATTTTGCGAGAAATTCTGCTCTAGTCCCAAAAGCATCACAGATGAGAATTTGGTTCGAAATCTGGGTTCGATTTTATTCCTGATGGTAAAAAATCACCGCTAACTAGTCAAAAGGGAATGTTCGGACAACCTTAAGGCCGTTGGTTATCAATTAGACGTTTTTTACGATCATATTTTCTTGATAAAAAAATACTTCTTATGTCCGATGGAGGCACTAACGCGACATTTTTATTCGTCTTAGCTCCTTTGGAGGAATAAATGCATATCGCTTTGAGAATTTTTTTTTTGTGTTTTTCTAGAATTTCTTGGTAATTTTTGACCGTACATTGCTCAGAACGTTCCCGATAACCGTAAATTTACTGATTTGCAATAAAGCTACGATTGAATCCATTAAAAAGTGAAGATTTAGCGAGAAATTCTGCTCTGGTCCCAAAAGCATCACAGATGAGAATTTGGTTCAAAATCAAGGTTCGATTTTATTTCTGATAAAAAATTCACTAATTTGCCAATAAGGCTACGATACAATCTATTGAAAAGTGCAGATTTTGCGAGAAATTCTGCTCTGGTCCCGAAAGCATCACAGATGAGAATTTGGTTCAAAATCAGGGTTCGATTTTATTCCTGATGGTAAAAAATCACCGCTAACTAGTCAAAAGGGAATGTTCGGACAACCTTAAGGCCGTTGGTTATCAATTAGACGTTTTTTACGATCATATTTTCTTGATAAAAAATCACTTCTTATGTCCGATGGAGGCACTAACGCGACATTTTTATTCGTCTTAGCTCCTTTGGAGGAATAAATGCATATCGCTTTGAGAAATTTTTTTTTGTGTTTTTCTTGAATTTCTTGGTAATTTTTGACCGTACATTGCTCAGAACGTTCCCGATAACCTAAAATTTACTGATTTGCAATAAAGCTACGATTGAATCCATTAAAAAGTGAAGATTTAGCGAGAAATCCTGCTCTGGTCCCAAAAGCATCACAGATGAGAATTTGGTTTAAAATCAAGGTTCGATTTTATTTCTGATAAAAAAATTACTGATTTGCCAATAAGGCTACGATAGAATCCATTAAAAAGTGCAGATTTTGCGAGAAATTCTCCTCTAGTACCAAAAGCATCACAGATGAGAATTTGGTTCGAAATCAGGTTTCGATTTTATTTCTGATGGTAAAAAATCACCGCTAACTAGTCAAAAGGGAATGTTCGGACAATCTTAAGGCCGTTGGTTATCAATTAGACGTTTTTTACGATCATGTTTTCTTGATAAAGAGATACTTCTTATGTCCGATGGAGGATCTAACGCGACATTTTTATTCGTCTTAGCTCCTTTGGCGGAATAAATGCATATAGCTTTGAGAATTTTTTTTTGTGTTTTTGTTTATTAACTACTTGGTAATTTTTGACCGTACATTGCTCAGAACGTTCCCGATAACCGTAAATTTACTGATTTGCCAATAAGGCTACGATTGAATCCATTAAAAAGTGAAGATTTAGCGAGAAATTCTGCTCTGGTCGCAAAAGCATCACAGATGAGAATTTGGTTCAAAATCAAGGTTCGATTTTATTCTTGATGGTAAAAAATTTACTGATTTGCCAATAAGGCTACGATTGAATCCAATACATAGTGCAGACTTTGCGAGAAATTCTGCTCTGTTAAAAAAGCATCACAGATGAGAATTTGGTTCAAAATCATGATTCGATTTTATTTCTGATAAAAAATTTACTGATTTGCCAATAAGGCTACGATAGAATCCATTAAAAAGTGCAGATTTTGCGAGAAATTCTGCTCTAGTCCCAAAAGCATCACAGATGAGAATTTGGTTCGAAATCTGGGTTCGATTTTATTCCTGATGGTAAAAAATCACCGCTAACTAGTCAAAAGGGAATGTTCGGACAACCTTAAGGCCGTTGGTTATCAATTAGACGTTTTTTACGATCATATTTCCATGATAAAAAAATACTTCTTATGTCCGATGGAGGATCTAACGCGACATTTTTATTCGTCTTAGCTCCTTTGGCGGAATAAATGCATATAGCTTTGAGAATTTTTTTTTTGTGTTTTTGTTTATTAACTACTTGGTAATTTTTGACCGTACATTGCTCAGAACGTTCCCGATAACCGTAAATTTACTGATTTGCCAATAAGGCTACGATTGAATCCATTAAAAAGTGAAGATTTAGCGAGAAATTCTGCTCTGGTCCCAAAAGTATCACAGATGAGAATTTGGTTCAAAATCAAGGTTCGATTTTATTCTTGATGGTAAAAAATTTACTGATTTGCCAATAAGGCTACGATTGAATCCAATACATAGTGCAGACTTTGCGAGAAATTCTCCTCTGTTAAAAAAGCATCACAGATGAGAATTTGGTTCAAAATCATGATTCGATTTTATTTCTGATAAAAAATTTACTGATTTGCCAATAAGGCTACGATAGAATCCATTAAAAAGTGCAGATTTTGCGAGAAATTCTGCTCTAGTCCCAAAAGCATCACAGATGAGAATTTGGTTCGAAATCTGGGTACGATTTTATTCCTGATGGTAAAAAATCACCGCTAACTAATCAAAAGGGAATGTTCGGACAACCTTAAGGCCGTTGGTTATCAATTAGACGTTTTTTACGATCATATTTTCTTGATAAAAAAATACATCTTATGTCCAATGGAGGATCTAACGCGACATTTTTATTCGTCTTAGCTCCTTTGGCGGAATAAATGCATATCGCTTTGAGAATAATTTTTTTTGTGTTATTGTTGAATTACTTGTTAATTTTTGACCGTACATTGCTCAGAACGTTCCCGACAACCATAAATTTACTGATTTGCCAATAAGGCTACGATTGATTCCATTAAAAAGTGAAGATTTTGCGAGAAATTCTGCTCTAGTCCCAAAAGCATCACAGATGAGAATTTGGTTCGAAATCAGGGTTCGAGTTTATTCCTGATGGTAAAAAATCACCGCTAACTAGTCAAAAGGGAATGTTCGGACAACCTTAAGGCCGTTGGTTATCAATTAGACGTTTTTTACGATCATAGTTTCTTGATAAAAAATACTCCTTATGTCCGATGGAGGATCTAACGCGACATTTTTATTCGTCTTAGCTCTTTTGGCGAAATAAATGCATATCGCTTTGAGAATTATTTTTTTTGTGTTTTTCTTGAATTACTTGGTAATTTTCGACCGTACATTGCTCAGAACGTTCCCGATAACCGTAAATTTACTGATTTGCCAATAAAGCTACGATTGAATCCATTAAAAAGTGAAGATTTTGCGAGAAATTCTGCTCTGGTCCCAAAAGCATCACAGATGAGAATTTGGTTCAAAATCAAGGTTCGACTTTATTCTTGATGGTAAAAAATTTACTGATTTGCTAATAAGACTACCATAGAATCCATTAAAAAGTGCAGATTTTGCGAGAAATTCTGCTCTAGTCCCAAAAACATCACAGATGAGAATTTGGTTCGAAATCAGGGTTCGATTTTATTCGTGATGGTAAAAAATCACCGCTTACCATTCAAAAGGGAATGTTCGGACAACCTTAAGGCCGTTGGTTATCAATTAGACGTTTTTTACGGTCATATTTTCTTGATAAAAAAATACTTCTTATGTCCGATGGAGGATCTAACGCGACATTTTTATTCGTCTTAGTTCCTTTGACGGAATAAATGCTAATCGATTTGAGAATTAATTTTTGTGTGTTTTTGTTGAATTACTTGGTAATTTTTGACCGTACATTACTCAGAACGTTTCCGATAACCGTAAATTTACTGATTTCCCAAAAGGGCTTCGGTAGAATCCATTACAAGGTGCAGACTTTGTGAGAAATACTGATCTGGTCTCGAAAGCATAACAGATGAGAATTTGGTTCGAAAAATTTTATTCCTAATTTCAAATAATCATTGGTCAGTTAATTGTCAAAATGGAATGTTCGGACATCGTAAAAGCCGTTTGTTATCAATGAGACGCTTTTACGATGATTTTTTTTCAGGATTTAATAAATGAGTGCAACATCTGATAGCGCAGAAAATAGCTCTCTAGGGAATCAAAATTTTTTAAATTTGGCCTACACCATTTTATTGAAGTTATGACATTTTGAATGTGTGTGAAATTTTTGGGTGGCCCCTTCCCATTGGTGCGCAGGTTAGTTTGAGTCTACTGATTCTAGTTTTTCAGTTTGTTCATAGCCCTATGAAAGAATGCATAAAAACAGCAAATTTTTCTGCAAATAGAGCTGTGTTTTTCGAAACATAAAGTATGAGAATCTTTAGGTCTTTTTTTGTTTTGTTTTTGGTGTACAAAAATTCTGGTTATTTGAATGATATAAGCATTCACTCTGCCAAAGGAACTAAGACAAATAATTATGCCGCGATAGATCCTTCATTGGCCCTAAGATGAGAATGATATACCCATTATTTCTTCTGCACTCCTGTTGTTCCCGCTCTGATTTTTCGCATTTCATTTAAAAGGTGCGTGTGTCCTACTACTGTTGAGTAGTGGTAACTGCAAAGGTTTCCATCATGATGTTTCTAAACGAGGGATCACGTTGCAAACGATTTTTTTCGGTTAGATTATCGTAAGAGTCAGAACTGTTAAATTTAGACTTCCAGTAAACTTTATGGCAGGGTAGGGTCCACGTTAAACAAACCATGCTCGAACAACCTCCAGCCTATCCGTCATCAAAAAGGTCTACCAAGCCTGGATACCTACTGTCCAAGCAACTGGGAAACGTAGGAGCCTAATTTATTTGGGTGAATTTTTTTTTGTATAATCAACTTTTTTTTTCAATCCAATCAAATTATTTGAGTCTCTTAATCCTCATATTTTTTCAACTTGTTGATAAATTAATTATAAACCTATGAAATATTGTATGGAAAGAGCGAATTTTGCTGAAAATAAAGCTGTGGTCTTCGAAGCATCAAATATGAGAATCTTGGTCATTTTTTGGTTTTTGACCGGTATCGGTCAAATTCGTCAAGCCGGGCGCATGACGTCATGTCCAAAGCTGGAGTCAAGGTAGCCAATGCGAAGTAGGTATACCTACTTACCTACTTAAGCGCCGGCGGTTACATATAATAACGCATGAAAAATTTGGAAAACTTGAAGAGAATGAATAACTGAATAAGAAAAACTGAAGTTACATTTTCAATAGTCCTGGGAAACATGAAAAAAAAAATGGAAAATGGAAATCTTGGAAATATAATATCTTGGTAAGCGATACATGAAAATCGTAATAAACAAAGTTGTAGAGAATTTAATTGTAAACCAAAAAGTCCCCGGAACATATTGTTTTATCTCTTTTATTAAGCTGTTATTCTTGTTTAAAATTGCGGTAGTCAAGTAAAATAGGAAAATCGTCCCGTTTGGTCTGGCGCGCAAATTTTAACGCCATTAACTAACAGCTAAATAGAAAAGCTAGACATGTACTCTTCGGGACTTTTTTGTAGATCATTAAATTCTCTAAAACTTTGTTCATTGCACTTTTTTATGTAGGTATCTTTACACTGATCTCTCTCCGATCCACGAAAAAGGCAACGGCGCAAGATTTTCTATCTTTATCAAATTTTTTCATGTTTAAATGGTGATTAAAAATTTTGGTTCTTCTTATTCAGTTTTATGCTCTTCAATTTCTCTAATTTTCCCTTGCATAATTAGGTTACCGCCGGCCCGCAAATAAGAATGATACCTAAGCATTAACTCCGCCAAAGGAACTAAGACAAATAATTATGTCGTGATAGATCCTTTATCGGCCATAAGATGAGAATTATACCGACTACTCCTTCTGCACTCCTGGTAATCCCGCTTTGATTTTTCGCGTTTTATTCAAAAGCTGCAGGTATCCTACCACCGTTGAGTTGTGGAAACTGGAAAGGAACATTTCCTGACAAGTTTTTAATCTTTTCTGTATATTCCCCCTCGCACCCTCCCCGCCAGCACTCACAATAATCTGCCCCCGCCCTCCCCTTGTCATCCGTCTGTGTTCCGCGGACTAGCTGCTCCATCTGTTGATATTCTTCTTATTTCCGATGATAATAATCGAAATTATCATGGTTTTGGCATTATTACAGATTATTATTTCGCCGGAGGTAACGCAGAGTACATGCTTGGGGGTATTATTATTATTATTATTATTATTATATATACGGGCACGCAACAGACTAACAAGTCCAATAATAGCGTGACCGCGGAACGAAGAAAAGAAAATCCGTCGCAACACTACTCACTGACAAGAACAATGCGTCGATTGCATCTTAATCAAAAACTCGCCTGACATCCGCCGCACTGCAGTTGAAAATGTCGAACTTCTCCTGGAACCTATTGTATGTCAGAGCAAGGCGGTTCACTGGAGAATTGAAGTAAAAGAGCTTTTGTGTGGGCCTCACATAAAAAACATCACTCCGCCTTAGGCCCTGTCTTGGAACATTTAGGGAGATCCTTGAAAGAACACTGGGGGAGGTTACCGCACTCGAAACAAGCCTATGCAGGAAAAGAAGGTAGCCAACCGTTCTACTTCTTCAAAATAAACCTGATGGCTACTTTCGAAGTAAAAAACATATTATTGTAAATTGAATCAGTTATTATAAAATAATATTATATCCATAAATATTTATAGTACAAAATGTGCCGATGCAAGTTGCGGATTTTCTATAATCTTTTGAGAACTTCTGTTATGATAACGATAATGGTAGCGCCCCTGTGGCGTCATTTGTTGTTTGGTCGGGTAGGGTGATCAGCAGTCCATTTTAAATACAGGTCCATGTACTGGCTGGATAAGAAACTTCGCCGCCATCTTGAAGCTTGATTTGAATCTGTGACCGTCGGGATTGTCATCGTGACATTCGTGATGGACGCCGCCAGCCTCTTGTGCATCCATGGCGAATTATCGTTGATTATGCCGCGCAAGCCCAATAGTGTTCGCAACAAGCGGACCCCGCAACATAACACTTTTTGTTGCAGGTAATTGACTAATTGCTATCATTTTACAAGACCGGGCCCATACCGGGCCTGGCAGCAAACTTCTGAACGACAGTTTCGAGCGTGCTCCGACTGAACGTGACTATGGTTACGGGCAGTCACACGGGCAGTTACGGGTGGCGGACCAGTCGCGGACAATAACACTTCGACCGTCGGGATTGTCAAATCTCGGCTTCACCTTTCTACGTCAAAACCGGCGAAGCTTCTTGTCCAGTCAGTATAGACGTCCTTGGGTATTCCAAAATGATTTCATTAAAGCGGCGCATGTCTAATGCGGGCCAAATTTCGAAAAGGCGACAAGGACAATCGTTGTTGAACACGCTGTATATAAAGTAATTCTGATAGTTCAATTGAGCCTCAAGTTTTTTGTAATGAAGTTATTCAACTTGTATATAACTACCGTTGTGCCAAATTTCATTCCTTGACTGCAAAAAACGAAGTTTTTTAAAATGAACCTTGAAGTTACAGGAAAAAAACAATTTTTAGTTGGTAGCACTGTCACAAATTGAAAACACAAAAATACACGTATATTAGATTTTGGAAAGCTGAACAAGAAAATGAAATGAAAAGTGGGGCATTCCATTTAATAAAATCTTTGTTTTTGTTATAAATAGTTTAAAATTGAACATGCTGTATACTTAGTTGAAATTAACTTGGAACTTTCTAAATCAATAATTTCATGTGTTACACCTTTTTCTTTATTTCGCAAGGTAAGGGCGCTAGGAAAGCCGGACGCACTGTTGCAGGACTCTGTATGTATAATGACCTGCTTTTAAATTACAATAACGAAGGTGTGGAATGGCTTTATTGTAATGTTTATGACCATTTTCGTATTCGGTATTCGTAACCTTGAGCGTCCCGAGTGCCGATTGACTTTTTTCTTTAGCAGGATACGGTAGATATCAATCAGAAAATTTTAGGCGGCCGATTTGGAGTTCCAGAGCAAAATGGTACATGAAAACATTTCAGTTTTTTTTTTCGAATAAACCTCTCAGACAGTGGAACTACCCCGAGACAATAGAGTTTGTAATGTATACAAAAAGCATTAAGTCAGTAGATGATGAGTTTGTAAGAGTTATCTGAAAGTGAATCTCCTAGGAGAGGTGAGTTATACAGGATGGTCCAGGTTATAGTAGCAATAATGGCTCTGTTTCTGCTGCCTTTTGCCAGAACAAATCTCATGGCATCTTCTCCTCTCAGCAGGATGTACTCAAATCACAGCTTGATCGAGGATGAAGTTGACATCCTGTTCTGCATTCCTGATTCTGTATACAGGGTGGTGAAAATTTCGATGCTCACCATTGGTATCTTGGAAACCGTAAGAGATACGAGGTCGGTTAAATTAGAAAAAAGTTGCGCATTTGTGTGGCGATTAGGAATCTGAAAAGAAACTTTGAATATTTTGATTGGTTTACGATTTATCACAAAAAAACTGAAAACTTTGATTTCATAAATTATTTTTAGCGCATTTTCCATCTTGATGAAAATCGCTATTGCAACCGCTTTGTCCGTCCGTCCGTCCGTCCGTCCGTCCGTCCGTCCGTCCGTCCGTTCCTCGAACTCCTCCCAAACTAGACTATTTCTAATTTTTTCGCTGTTACGTAGCTGCCACTTCCAAAGGAGGGCTAGGCTATATTGGATGTCTATATTGCGCCGCCAACATAGAGAAAACCGCCCCCGATAAACTTGAAATAACATAATATTGCACTTTCTTCCAGACCTGATGCTCTGATGTTCTCATTTTTTGAATAATACATAGTTGTCACTTATAAACGTAAGCCAAGAAACATTCTGTCTTCAATATGCGCCGCCGACACGGAAAAACTGCTAAAAACCGCCCCCAATCACTTTAAAATTAAAAACATAAACCCGAAGACATAGCGATCTGATTCTTTCGGTATATAAATAGATGACTAAAAATGGGAAAGGATAGGCTACTTTTGGTTAGTCGCCGCCCCCAGATTCCGCCCCCAAACGATAAAAAGTGCAACTTTCACAAATGTTACTGATTGAGATGTTCCCTCGAACATTTATAAACTGCCAACTCAAATTGTGCAACATTTGCTCAGCCGAACGCTGCCGCTCCCACACGCCGCCCCCAAAGTAAGAGATAAATGAAAAACATGAACCCGAAGACATAGCGATCTGAGTTTTTCGCTATATGAATAGCTGACTAAAAATGGAAAAGGATAGGCTACTTTTGATATGGCGCCGCCTCCAGCTTCCGCCCCCAAAGGGAAAAAAGTGCAACTTTCAACAATTTTCACTGATTTAGCTGATAATGTTACCTCGAACATTCAGAAACTCTTGACTCAAACTGTGCAAGAATTTCTTTGCCAAACTCTGCCGCTCCCACACGCCGCCCCCAAAGTGAGATATAAATGTAAAACATGAACCTCAAGACATAGCGATCTAATTTTCTCACTACATTGATAGCTGACAAGAATTGGAAAAATATAGGCCACTTTTAATTAGCCGCCGCCTCCAGCTGCCGCCTCCAAACAAACAAAAATGCAACTTTGACAATTTTCACTGATTGTCATATTTCCCTCTCATTCAGAAACTCCCAACTCAAACTGTGCAACACTTACTTTGCTGAATGCTGCCGCCCCCACACGCTGCCCTCAAAGTGAGAGATGAATGAAAAACATAAACCCGAAGACATAACGATCTAATTCTTTCGCTATATGGATAGCTAACTAAAAATGGGAAAGAATAGGCTACCTTTGACATGGCGCTGCCTCCAAATTTCACCCCCAAAAGAAAAAAGAGTGCAACTTTACTTTCAAAAATTTCCACTGAATTACATTTTAATGTTACCGCAAACATTCAGAAACTCCCAACTCAAACTGTGGAAGAATTTCTTTACCAAACTCTGCCGCTCCCACACTCCGCCCCCAAAGTAAGAGATAAATGTGAAACATAACCCTCAAGACATAGCGATCTAATTGTTCTGCTATATAGATAGCTGACTAAAAATGGGAAGAGAGGCTACTTTTGATTAGTCGCCGCCTCCAGCTCCCGCCCCCAAACAAAAAAAAATGCAACTTTCACAATTTTCACTGATTGTCATATTTCCTTAAACTATTTTAGAAACTGTTAACTCAAACTGTGCAACAGTTACTTTGCCGAATACTGCCACCCCCACACGCTGCCCTTAAAGTAATAAGAGATAAATGGAAAACATAAACCGGAAGAAATAGCGAACTAATTCTTTCGCTATATGGATATCCGACTAAAAATGGGAAAGAATAGACTACTGTTGATTAGTCGCCGCTCCCAGCTCCCGCCCTCAAACAAAAAAATATATTGATGAGGGAAAGAATTTTCATTCAAATCTATTTCATATTTCATCATTTCAATATCACAATGAGTTTCGAATGAAGAAAGTGGGCAAGGAATGGTGTTTCTTCTTTAACAAAATTTCTTTACGTTCACAATATGCCTCTTTGAGAAAATGCGCTACTGAGACTCACGCACGTGAAGGCATACTCACTTGTTTATCTTCCCAACCAATCAAGCTATTTCAATCAAACTTTGTGGTTTTATGTTTTTAATCACTCCGAGTCGATCAACGTTGACAGAAATTTCCCAGGCCTTCTAGATGTCAAATTATGACAGTCAACTTTGGTTTTTCTTATGGCCGCCATATCGGATTTTTGCAATATCAGATATCAAAAAATAGCTTCCCGAATTAGTAACCAACATGTTCTTTTTATGACATTTTTAGCGTCAAATTTTGAAAGTTTCGTAAATTATTGACAAAATCGGGAATGCTTCGAAAAACAATTGAAATATTATCAATAGCAACAACAAAAAAAGACAGATTGTGTTTAATTGACGTATCTAAGGGCTCGATACCAAGTTGCAGGCGCAAAGTTTGGGACGGCGTAACTCGCCAAATACAGCGCGGTCTGATTGGTTGGTATCCGCCGTTGCTATGGTAACAGCACTTACGGCGGTCTCAGCCCTAACTTGATATCGAGCCGTAACTTCTTAATCGTGTTTTGTGCTTGTTTGTACCGAGAGTTCATGAATTAAATGAGTCAAGGGTGCCTATGAATTCAAAAACGTCTGTCGAAACTAGGGTAATCCTTACTCCTTTTCTAATAAATTTGTCAAACTTTAACAAGAACGATGCTAGTTCCGACTGACGTTTTTGAACTCACAGACACCCTTGACCCATTCAGCTTATAAACTACCGGTACAAACAAGCACAAAACACGATTAAGAAGTTAAATACGTCAATTGCACACCATCTGCTGTTTTTTGTTGTTGCTATTGATATTATTTCAATTGTTTTTCAAAACATTCCCGATTTTGTCAATAATTTACGAAGATTTTAAAATTTGACCCTAAAAATGTCATAAAAAGAACATGTTGGTTACTAATCCGGGAAGCTAATTTTTTTCTCTATCTGATATTGCAAAAATCCAATATGGCGGCCATAAGAAAAACAAAAGTTGACTGTCATAATTTGACATCTAGAAGGCCTGGGAAATTTCTGTCAACGTTGATCGACTCGGAGTGATCAAAAACATGAAACTGGCAAGTTTGATTGAAATAGCTTGATTGGTTGAGGAGATAAAAAATAATTTTGGAAATCAAAATTTTCAGTTTTTTTCTGATAAATCGTAAACCAATCAAAATATTCAGTTTCTTTTCAGACTCTCAATTGCCACAAAAATGCGCAACTTTTTTCTAATTTAACCAACCTCGTATCTTTTACTGTTTCCAAGATACCAATGGTGAGCATCGAAATTTTCACCACCCTGTATACTGCCTTCTCTAAACTCGACCTGTAATTGGGCTTAGGCCTGTTGGTCGTTTTAATCACTAATAATAATAATTATAATAATTCACCATTCTATGGTCCATCGAAAACTAGATCGACATGCATAATTTGATTTTTTCCCAAAACGCTTTCTAAGGAAGATAGAGCCTTTCAAAGTTCAGTTTTTAAAATCATCTTTTTGCAATAACTCTCAAGTCATCAAAGAGATTTTGACCAAATTTGATACAAATACTTATGAAATAAATACACATGACTTAACGTAGATAACTTTTGTCAAAATTGTCCAGTGGCGCAGATACCGGGGGATTGTTCAACTTCTCTTACCCCATTTTCTACGCCACTGGATGTTTTTTAAAAGTTGTACTTTTTTTGACATCCTTGTTCAATTTAGAATAAAAAAGTAACACCTCGAAGTCGCGACTCAAAGGCCCAAAAACTAAAATCCAAGAAAACTCATGATTCTTCAACTGGAATAAGTTTTCTAGTTCGTTTGAGTTGATTTACTGCAATTTTTTGCTGAGAAACGAGGCGTTTCCAGAGAAAAAAGAATTTGGGCTCTGGAAAGTGGCGATTTCGAGATGTTTTCCAAAGTTTAAAACCCAAATATCTCAAAAAATAAGCCTCTAATCAAAATTTTACAAGGGTAACTTTTTTTCTACATTGAACAAGGAATTCAAAAGAAGTATAATTTTTTTTAAATATTCAGTGGCGTAGAAATTGGGGTCGCAGAAGTTGAACAATCTCCCGTATCTACGCCACTGGACAATTTTGACAAAAGTTATCTACGTCAAGTGATGGGTACCTATCTATCTTGTAAGCATTTGTACAAAATTTGGTCAAAATCGTTTCAATGACTTGAGAGTTATTGCAAGAAAAAGATTTTAAAAACTGAACTTTAAAGGGCTGTATCTCCCTCAGGAAGCGTTTTGAAGAAAAAATAAATTATGCATGTCGACCTAGTTTTCGATGGACCATCGGATGGTGAATTATTGCTACTATAACGTGGACCACCCTGTATAATGAACACCCTCATTTACTCACCTAACTAGTTGTAAGTAGGTGCTTACCTACCATCCTGATGAATAAATTTACATCAAGGATAGCTTAACTCGAGATTCAACTTTTGTAACGTCATGTTCGCAGGCGAGGGCGAAACTGCCCAAGAAACGTCGGAGAGTCCTGCCTGTGGAACCAACGCGAGGTCCACGGTTACCGGGACAGGCCCCAACCCCAGGAGGAGCCCCTCCAAGCTCGACGCCTCAGGGTGGATGCCCCACAGCTGTCCAGAACCGCCGCATGAACGCCGTCAAGTCGAACCATCCGAAAGACATGATGGGCGGCCCAGGTCCAAAAATGGGTGAGCTTCCGAAGCATACACGCATACATATTTTGTTGGTTCAGTGACGATAATCGCTCATAATGCGTCATCAAAAACCATCAACGGTTTTTTGTTTTTCCATTAACATTCAAAATCAAATTTTTCAAGTTTTTCTTTTGTAGATATTAGTGCTGTCATCTTTATTGTTGGTTTTTTTCTCTTTGGCACTCCAGCTCTAGATAATGACCATGAGTACGACCATCAAGTAGTGATGATGGGCCGGAACGACAGCCGCCGTTACGACCAGATGCTGTAGTCTTTTGAGATGATGATGATGATGATAAAAGAGGTTAGCTCTGATAAATGGCGTGGTGTTCGTTCCATATTTCGACTCTAGCCAGTGTTGTTCCAAAACGAAATCATTCACGAATCTTGCTCTTCAACTTCAATCACTTATATTGTAGCGATGCGAAGTCACCAACTCCACACATCACATCTAGTACAAAATGATACAATGATCACTCCGTTATAATAAATGAAATAATTAACGTATGGAAGTGATGGATGTAAATTAGTTGGAAGCCGCATCCACTAGCGTGATCTAAGAAGTTTGAAATAAAGGATGTGAATGCTGTGAAATTGGCCCGACAGGAACAACGCTCTAGAGTTGTTCTATTCTATAACACGTCAGTCACGTGATCTGCACCCTCTCGCTTCACTTATCTTAATCGCTTTTTCACTTAACCCCTTCAAGACGATTACATTTGATGCCATCAAACTATCGGGAAAAGCAACGAGCCGCAATATGGGTACTATAAATAAGTATGCCTATCACGAGCAAGTTGTCTACTATGCGCTTACTACACTAGTGTGGCTAACATTTTCTTCGAGTTAATGTGTGATAATAATGATGATGATGATGATGATGATGACGATGATGGTGCGGTTCCTCTGCATGTGTTGTTGAAGGACGGCGTCGTTTCACCCTCTGCCGTTCCAGATAACAACTAATAAATGAGGGACACAAGCTAAAAATAGCGGGGTGCTTGCAGGCCATCATGATCTATTAGTAGAGTTATCCAAAACACATCAAAGTGAATTCTTCCAATACTTTGTTTTCCAAAATGACTGCTCAACAATGAAATCTGCAAGTTACTCGTGGAATAACGTGCTTTAATTGCTAACAGGTCTAGGCATACCTATTTTTAGCAAGTGCTCAGAAGCAGCAATTTTACCTATCTACCTAATTATCTTGAAACAATTAGAGGCTGATATCACACACAGTCAGCCCTATTCTATTTGGTACTGGCCAACAATCTTGCTAACGACCAGTAGGTGATGAATATGCCATGGCTACGATTGTTGAACATTGAACAGTCTCTTTGCTATGGCAACTTGCTCGTCAACAAGATTGCTAGTGAACAATTAACGAACAGAACACAGATAAGGAGAATTCTACGCTTGTGACGTCATGTTGCCGTGCAGCAGCCTATCAGAGAGATGGTTGCTACGCAACGTGACGTCACAAACGTAGTATTCAATGATCATGATAGGGCCGTCAGTGATAGGGCCCTAGGACTGAAAATCTATGTTTCCTAGCCAGGTATAGGGGTGCAGCTTATTTCAACAAAGAACATTCGATACGAATTTTGGTCAATTTTGTACTAGCGCAATCAAAACATGGCTCTTTTCTATCCGAGTGACCTGTTATAGTACCTACTATTCCTTAGCTGGGTTACAAATTCTTCAACACGAAAACTGACGATATGTTCAATCCAAAAATGCAAAATAGAAAATAGGCTCAAACCGACATGTCAGAGCGTTTCGTAATGCTCGATGCACAATGTAATTTTCAATAGTGTCTTGAGCTAAGCAGCTGGAACTGAAATTCCAATTTGCAAATTGGGGTTCGATTTTCGACAAAAACTTTCAAAGAATTCTCTAGTGGTGATCAATTTCATTGACTCATTGATTGGTGTTGACAATATTTTTCTTAGACCATTACTGGAACCGCTAAAGATTGTTCACCTATGGTTTGTTTGAAAGTTGGAAGGATAGGTATATATCTCATTGATTTTTTTGAATTCAAAGCGAACCAATTTAGAAAACATGGCATATGTCAAAGTAGTTGCGCTCAATTCCGGATAACCGAAGTTTCGTTTTGTCGTTTCAAAGCAAAATACCCCCTGATCGCCATATCCCTGGAACTATCTGTGTGTCCTTAGTAATTGTGGAAAAGGTCCAAAAGACAATCAGCCAACTACCTACCTTTAAATCTAATCTGTCCACTACCAAAAGAAAAAACGATTGACAACACCTACTAGAACTAGATCAATGAACTCATTTCGACAGAAATCGATGACGATATTGACAATTATCAATAAATGACTATTGAACAAGAGGGTACTCATCGAAGAGTCGGCTGAGATGCTGGATGTCCGTTCAATCGAAATTCAAGCCAACGTTAAGGCCCTGTCAGGATAAAAGTGACCAAGGTATGGAAACATATTGCATTTTTTGAGGCAAGCAAGCCACTTGGCACACTAACTTGTCCTTCGAACCCATTTGGTTAATTTCGCTTGAAGTTTCTCTGGTTTCATTCCTTAGAATTTAATCTTAGGGGATGAATGTGAATTGAGGGAATGATGAAAAAATTTGAAATAATATTTTGGAGCCACCAAGGTATCAATTTAGCAATATGCAGTTGCACTGATTGTCATGGCATCATTCATTTGCAATTCTCACCGCTGAAAATGTGCAAAAATTCGAAATCGCTGCCGAAAAAGGTCATCGTATTGCAAACAACTCTGATAGCCGAGTGAAGTGTGTCCTCCATATCGAAGGAGCTTCGGGCAAAATCGACTCAATGCTTTCCAAGAACAAGTGTGCCAAGTGGCTTGTTTGCTTCAAAAAAAAATGCAACGTTGTTCCCATATTCCAAACGTAGCCCGGCCACTATTCTCCGGTCAGCTCTCGTCGGATCGATGCTAGTTTTTAAACCACCACATGGTGTACAGCGACATCCTGGCTTGACGGTGAGTCCGCGTAGACGACGGGGCTGGAACTGGCTCCGGGTTCACTGACCACAGCCTCCCTCCAAAAATACAAACGAGGCAGTAAAGTGGTTTCACTTTCAAACGCCACGAAGTGAGCTAGGTCTGAACCGACTTGCATATGTTAAAAAAAGAGGGATAAAAGGCTGGTGCTTCGTCAACTGTCAAAAGTTGAAATTACTGTTCTCAACACAGGGCCGTTTTCAAGTTTTGCGTAGAGAGAAAAAATAATTACCAGTCAGCACCAGTACAATAAAAAACAAGGGTGACGCCGCCCGCGATCACAAGCAAATTTACATTGTCATAGTAAGACGAAGTGTAATTTGGAGGAAAATTTGCGTAAAGCGACTACCAAGCAAGCCCTGTTCCAGCGACTAACTTACTCGCAAGAAAATCTCAACTCTCTGGGTTCGGGAAAAGGCATCACCCGAATTTCTGGTCGTTTATAACAGCCGCTGGGCATGACTCGGGTGAGCGATTACCGGTGGTCAAAAATCACTGTCAAAAGTATGAATAAATGACAGTTTCTGTTCAAGAAGGTGAGACCCCTTAACGGTTGCTTAGTGCCGAGAAAAATTACAGTACGACTGAACGGGAAGTCTTATCAGCAGTTCTTGTGTGCGGCTCGGCCAGGTTTTGAGTTTGGGCGACTGCTTTGAGGCTCAACCCGCCAAATTGTTCCTTCACCATACAAGAAAACGAGAGTGGTCTCGACGGATCTTGCTGCTTTTGCTAACTGTAATTAAGTTGAGTGCGAAAACCGTGAAAAGGCTAAATACTTCAATTAGACTCCTTTAAATCTTTCCTTAACGTGTTTTTAAAAAATAGTAAATTCCAAATCAAACATACCGGCGTCGCCACTATAGAACCCCCGACTTGCAGATTAGAATTATTGTAATGTCCGACCAGCTACCGAAGCCCAATAAAGTATCTATCACCCAATATCTGACTCCGACGGTGCATCGAACGCGACCTCACTTGTAGTGTTGCCGTCTAGAGTTAGACTTTCTAGACTCTTGTCTTGAAAAGACGTCAAGACTTAGACAAGACCTCTAGAAACTCTTGTCTTGAAATTTCTAGACAAGACAAGAGTAGGGCCGTCAAGATCAAGAGTCTTGATTAGACTCTTGAAGAAAAAATCAGATATATTCCTCTCCGTTGATGGTTTTTATTTTCTACTGAATGTGTGATTAGCTTGGAGATTTCTTACAGAATTTATTGACAACATAAAATAACATAAATGAGGGTGAACGGTATGACAAAATGCCATTCAAAACTATATCTACTTGAAATGAAAATGATTGCAATGAGTTCTTATACTATTTTTCTTTTATTTGTTGAAATCAAAGTACCGAGATCACTACAGACAATACTTATAGAATACCTCGTCTCAAAAGTCCCAACTTTTTTCAAAAAAAAATCTGGGAATATGGGAGTTCAAATTGGGAGAATTATGAAACAATAAACCTGTTCTGCGCTTGCGCACTTACTAGGCAGGCCATCATGTCATTATGCATTGACTGTTGTTGTCAGGCTGTGTCTGATAGGCAGTCTACAGTCTATGAATATTCACTAGTTATGATTGAAAATTAGGAAAAACAAAACACCACATAGGGCCAGGTGATTAAAAAGTAGCTTCAGCTTTCACTTTGATTTTCCTAGGAGTTGCTAAGCAACTTCTCCTTAGCAACTCCTAACTAAAGCTAGTTAAAAGCAAAAGCTACTTTTTATTCACACGGCCCATAGAAGCATTTTCTGTATATTGTGAATTTTATATATCAGAAGACAATTTGATTACCGGTTTATGGTGGCAGTTCACTACAAATTCTTCAATTTTGCATCAGAGAACGGGAAAGCGTTGCCAGAGAGATGCCATGTCGAATTATGTTAATGTCTTGTGATTATATATTGACATGACATCTCCTCCAGACTCTGTATGTCTCTACTGTTTTTTTCCGGTTCTTATGCGAAAGTTCCGTCCAAGTGATTTTTTCCAAGGGCTGCTCCAACATCTTCATTTTCACTTCTCCAGAAAAAAGCTGCGCCTTGTCAGATCGCAACTTTTGAGAAATTAGGTAGCTCGATGAGGCTTTTGGTCAATGGCTGCGAAACAAAGTGTTTCTTGCCAATAAAAGGAAAATGAATCAGACAACATGCCGCAGCCAGATATCCTTTCAATGTACCAAGGCAAAATACCAATTAAGCTGGTGTTCTTTCTACAACTTGAGTGGAGTTAGTCTTCTTGCCCGCGTCAGGTTGACACAAGCGGGAACTTGTCACAGGTCCGCGAACAATCGGTATATTTTCGACAAAAATATTGGACTACGTCCGCAGCACGACATCTGGGAACTCTGGGTCTTGCTTGAACCCAATTATTTACATTTTTTTGTCCAGCAGCAATGTTCCGAACACCAAACAGCAAATATTCAAGTTGATTTTTTGACTTTTTTTTGACTGTGACTCTTTCGTTTCCCTTTTTTTGACGTTCATGTGACAACCTGGTACTGTTCTTGGCTTGCTTATTCACTCGATTCGAGCTGTAGACTGCGGTGAGTTGAATTTCTATATTTTTTCCCTGTGCAAAATTTTCTGAGTACTTTTTGAAATGAACAGTAGTTGACTATATATTCAGGCATCAACCTACGGCTATAAAATCGTATCTTGTCATTTTATATAAGACCCCATTGCAGAAATACGTCTACTAACAGGTCAGGCGTGACGGTGGCAACCTTTTCTTCCAGCATTCACACCAATGATGAATTTCAATGTCAATAAAAATGGGTCTTTGTTTTGAAATAGTATACCCTATAACTCAAGATGTTAATATCACAAAGTTGAGAAATGGTGAAGAATAAAAACAAAAAGTTATAACAATAAAAATTTATAATAATGACGGTCGGCGGTCCTCAGTATAACTCAAGTATTGGAAAATATTTTATTGAAGCGCAGTCTCTATTTGGAGGGTGCTTCTTGCTCCTCACAGTTTCTCTGTTTTTCTTGCTAAAAGATGTTTATATTTCTCTCACGTATTTTTCTTGAAAGGAAGGGTTTTATAATAGTTCAATTTCAAGAGTCTATCTAGACTCTTGAAAAATTCCCATCAAGAGTTAGAGTCTTGTCTTGAAATTTTGAAATTATCTTGATATTTCAAGACAAGACAAGAGTAGGGCAACTCTTGTCTTGTCTTGTCTAGACGGCAACACTACTCACTTGACGTCCGACATATCGATTTGAATACGTAGGTACCTGGCTATATCGTAGAGTAGGTGTATAATAATTGATTAAAAAATATTTTTAAATGCGCAAACGAATAGTGTGAAAGTTATACTCTGGCATCATTCTTTACACTCATTTCAAACCCATCTGCTGCCATCTTAAGTACGATTTTTTTGTTTATTTTTCACGATCATTGTGTGTCATTTATGAATTCTAATTTTCAGATGAACGTCGCCTCTCGAATTTGCGTTTGAACGGTACCAAATCGAACACAGAATTGCAATAGGGAATAAAGCACTAAACACACCACACTCTAAGGGTATCCACCTACAAAAACACGTAATTTTTCTATATCTACTAATATTGTTCTATATTATGTGGGTTTTCTATCGATGTCTTTTTTGTTGGTGTTTTGGAATGTATACAGCATGGCGTGTTATGTTTGTTCCTGTTCTTTATCTAACTTTAGAATACTGAATATATATTCCAACTACTTACCGTAACCTCCAAATTGCTCTATAATTATGTACCTCTCTGCCTTTATACCTCAGCCTGAAGGATACATGTCTATGCGAAGGAAACGGAAATCTATGCATGTGTTGATGGAATTCCCCCGTGTCGTTGCTAGTTCAACTTTATTGATTTTGATCCGACGACTAAAGTTCAAGTAGTGTGTATAATGGACGATTTGTAAAGTGCATCTTTAATGCATTTGTTTCCTAGAATAGATTGTTGTTGTAAAGAATGCGATATGATAATGGTTTGCATCAGTGACGTAGAATTCAGAAACGTTCGTCCTTTCTCCCCTGTTGTGTATTATTATGATATGATGATACAATGTTGTATATTGGAAACGTTAATTGAATTGGTTTGACACAGGTATCATCGGTGTGATGACGTCATCTCTCAACCCGAACGGCGTGGAGTCCAACCCTGTGGTCATGATCTGCAAACCGCCCAAGTTGGAATTCTCACCGTCTCAGGTCAACCTGGCCCAGGCCTCTGGACAGTGCTACACAACGCTGAAATCACCCAAATAAGCTGCCAAAACTTTTTCGAAATTTGATAGAGACCTAAAAAAGTCTGTGAAAGTGCTTACCGAACATAAAAAATACGATTTTCTTAGTAACATAGACTCTAAGCGAGGTTACACACGGTGTCTTTGAAACGGTGTTCAGTTGACGAAGTAGAAAATTAGGGTCTTTTTCTTCCAACAATAGCAATCAGTGTCAGACTAGAAGCATTTTGGGTACTCCTATTTCCAAAAGATCTGGAGTTGACTATGCAACTTCAACTGATGTTATATGTCTCTTAGTATTCATAAATGATTAAGTACCTAATATGCACATAAACATGATACTGATAGTAAATAGTCACCGTAATACAACGAATAACGAAACCTCTGAATAAGCTGAGTTTGCGTTTCAAAACACCCTGTATGCCCACGAGTGCGATACGCTCTGTATACACATGGTTCATAAATTGTATAAATGTGCGATTCTGGAAGGATCAGTATTTCGTTCACTTTTTTTGTATCGAGAATATCAAAGTGATGTACAAAGCTCTAGACATACTTCCAATCAGTGTTTCGAAATCCAACGTGTTATAATTTTTCCCATCTACAGGGTGATCCATAAACACTTGTGATGCTCTTAGACTTTTTCGTTGAAAGAAAAGTATTTATAAATCACCCTCTACATGGTAAGCGATCGCACACTGAAAGATTGCACCTCTCTTGCACAAATGACGCGCAATAATTACATATCCACCACCTCTTGTAATCCACCCTGTATGCATCAGCTTATCACTAAAATTTTATATAAACAAAAAAAAATAACACTTTTTGCATATCTATGGAAATGCAATCTTTTTTGGAGCAACACGCAATAATCCTAAGACGTAAGATTTTTGGTTTGAACTTTTGATGTTTGTAAAAATCGAGCACTTTACAGGGAAATAAAACTGTAATAGTTTTGGCGCCATCTAGGAGCGGCTTCCAGTTGTAGCCGTGGCGAAATCTCTCAACGTTGCGGTTAGAACTGGAACTTGAAACATTTGGGGTTTGGGACCAAACAGCAAAATGCACAAAGTGTTTTCTTGAGAACAAAACGAGATCTTTCAATATTGTCTACGCTATCACTCTAAATTATTACTACCGATGAACAACTTTCTAATGATATTGTTATTAAAAAACTTGAAGAGAAAAATTGTTAATGTAAATTATGGGTCCACGTTGAATTTACAAAGTTTATAAAGTATGTAATTATAAATTGGCGATTGAACATATCCGGCGCGCACCATTTTTCGTTTTGTTCTTCTTTTTTCTTGGGTCTGCAGCTAGGACCAAAACAGTGAAATGTATAAACTTGAAAAAATAAACTATAATTATTGTGATATATTATCGCTAATTAGACGAATAAAAAATGTCGCTGATTTTTGGCCTTGGCGCTACTTGAATTTTAAAATAAAATACTTAGTAGTGTATAAAAAAAACTTCAAACAGTAGGTTTTAATAAAAATGCTGTACGACAAAAAAACTATAAAGCGTTATTACAAAATATGATTAATACCGAAATACAATTTTGCGTGTGAGAGAAAAGTTGGTATATAAAAAATACCGTTTTATGAGAGTCATGTTGATAGCATGGAGATTTTCTAAATGATAATACTATAAAATAATAATATTGACATATTTCCATTTGTTATTACACCACTATTGTATATCTCACTGATTATTTCACCACACTACTTCTCACTTATTATATTGTACTATAAAAATACAATAATGATAAAAATAATTATAAATATAAGTTGTTGGATTCTTCCTGATAATTATAATGACATAAAATATAATGTAGAAATTTCGATAAATACAACATGCTACAGGATTTTACATGACTTGTTTTACTTTTTCACTGAGTATTAATTTGATCTGTCGTAGTCACAATTTGAAGTGACACACCCGAAAAATCATTCGCCTTTAAAAAGCCGTCAATCTCTTGATTACCATCGGATTCTGAAACAATTTACACCAACTTCAAGGTGAATTCTTTTACTTTCACGATATGCAAGTGCTTGTTGGCTTGGGGCAAGCGATGTGTCTCATACAGGGTGATAAATAATACCTTGAAATTTTGTACTTTTATGCAAAGGTACAGGAACTTTCGGGGCCAACCTGTAATTTTGAACTTTGCGGTAGGTGGTAGCCAATGGTATAAGGAACTTACTGCTTTTTAGCTTGATGTTCTACGTTGCTTATGCCCGTATTCATAGTCGTTGTCAAGTGAACCTTGTTCAAGTAGGTATCACTTCCAATCAAGCTGTAGCTCAAGTACGAGTTCTGTTTCATAGACATAACTTCGGCTTTCCTCGAGGATTAGTATTTCACGGTAATAGACAAAAATATGTCCATGAAACAGAAATCGTACTCGAGTTACAGCTTGATCAAAAGTGATACTTGAACAAGGTGCACTTGACAACGACTATGAATACGGGCATTGGTTACGGGAGTATGATTTTTTTCATATAAATAAATAAATGTCGTTTTTAATATCAAGTCAATTTATTTCGCTAAGTTATACAAATGAGTTTTTTTTTATAATCATTTGAATCATCAACAAAAAAGATGAACGGGACAAAATATTTCGATAGTGGGTCGGACCACCCCTGGACCGCACAACTTCTTTGGCAACGTCTAGGTATGCTTTTTATCAGGTTTATCAGGTTCTTGTCCCGTAGTGGGTCGTACTGGTAATGCTGCCAGCCTTCTTTAGAGAGCATCCCATTAGTGCTTAATAGGATTGATGTCGAGCAATAAGGCTGGCCATATCATTCTGTTGATTCCGTTATTTACAAAAATGATAATTTACATTATTTGCCCTGTGTGGTCTGGCATTGTCGCCCATAAAAATAAGCTCAGGCCCATAGTTTGCAGCTGTTGGTAGAATGATAGGTTCTAAAGTTGTCTCTAAATAAATTTTTTCCGTTGAAGTGCCATCCAACACCACCAGCTCTGTGCGAAAATCAGTTCCAATGACAGACCATACCATTACAGAGAATCCACCAAACTGAACAGTTTCAACCATCTGGTATCGTTTGGTATCGTTTTCCAGACCTCCGCCAAACTCGAATCCTGTTGTCCGGAAAAAGACAAAATCTTGATTCGTCGCTGAAAATACAACGATCCGACTCCTGGTTCCCCGAGGGCTTCCCCAATTTTAGTGCTCATGGCCAATTCTTAGTTGATTTCTTCGGTATTCTCTTGTCTATTTTGGATGTCTAGCCGGACGTCTGTTCTTGATAGTCCGATGAACGGACAAAAGAATACCAAAAGTGAAACTTGCAAAGATCCCATTCCACATAAAAATCCTTGAAAATCTCACTGTCACTGGTTGAATTTAATTGAAACTTGACAGGAACGTGGGCAGTGTCCACAAACTGGCTGAATTATGGCAAATTTCATACAACTGTTCATGAATATTCAAAAAACGAGAACTGCTGTACCTACCGGAAAGATGGTATCAGGTTGTTCACCATAAATCGGTGCTGCTGTGCTTCCTGAATCTGGATAACAAAAGGTTGAAATTTAATCACCCTTTAATATCTTTCCTTATTGTCATGAAAATTGCAAATTTTTTCAATTTTGCAATCAACGTCCAACTTCTCACCCGAAGAGGCGCCTTGCACAAAAATTTCCATGAATGTCTGCACCAGGTACTAGTCGGGAAAGACTGATGTGCATAACAGATTTTTTTAATTAATAGGTATTTAGTTCTTAAACGTTCCCCAACGAGGATATCGCTACCAGACTCAAATTGATGATGTTGCATGTCAAATGTGGGCTCGAATGTGGGGGACCCACTCCTAATTGAACATATTCAGAGAAATGCTTGCATTGTTTTTCAGTTCAAGAATTGGCGAAATCGGATACACGGTTTTAGAGTTTTCCTGACTTGAGGGAAATCATTTCCACAGCAACTTTTCTACCCATGAACCGATTCATCTCAAACAAATTTTGAAATAATACCTAATCTATTTATATGAGGATGTTCACAATGCCACAATTGAGAATAAGTTCACAGGTTTCCTCAGGAAACTCAAATTCACCTAGATAAGTACACGATTTATTTATTTTTGCTAAAAATGCCAGCAACTTTCGTGATGAACGCAAGTTTTCGAACGGCTCCTCCGCCAATTGTGATTTGTCGTTCGTTCTTGAATTGGAGTCTCTAGCGAATTTGAAAATAGTATAAAAACTTTGTGAAAACAATCTAGTAGATGGCCGCAATATCAGTACAAGAGACATGTTGCTCTGTTATTCATAGCTTGAAAAGCATACAGGCGATTATTCTCAAAATTGAGCTCTTATCTGGACACAAAAAAGATAATTGATGTAAAGAAGAGTTCTCTGAAAAGTTGCAAGAAGTACTTGAAACAGCGTGCCCAGATTCTGAAGATTGTTTGGAACAAAAATCAAAATTACAGAAATTTCTTCTCAAAATTCAAAATTAAGAGCATTGTCTTCAAGAGTCCTCTGTACGCCTAAAGCAGCTCCTCGAGCAGCTCCGACTAAAGGGCCTCTAAATCGAAGGCGGTCATTTTCTTCAAACTGGTATTTGGTGATTATACTTCATATCTTCATAAAAAGATGTGGAAGGAAAAAATACGAGAAAAGCCGATCACAGCCGAAGATAGTCAAATTTTACGGGCGCCATCCTAGGGCCTTTATTTGACTTGGAAGAAAATTCTTTTTTCCAAGGTGGACTCTACAGTTTTCTGCACCAACGTACCGGGTGATTTTTCAATAAAATATCTGGAGCCAAAGTTATTTGGCTGTGGAAATTATTAAAAAAATGCTCAAAAATTTGGAGCTTCATATCTTCAGCTGGAATTTTTTTACTGAAAAACCACCCGGTACGATTGTGCAGAATACTGTTGAGAGTCCACCTTGAAAAAATGATTATTGTTTCAAGTCAAATAAAGGCCCTAGGGTGGCGCGTGTAAGATTTTACTATCTTCGGCTGTGATCGGTTTTTCTCGGATTTTTTTCCGTTTACATGTTTATATAGAGATATGAAGTGGAATCTGTGAATGCCAGTTGAAAGAAAATCACCGACTTCGATTTAGAAGCATTTTAGTTGGAGACACTCTGAGCGTACAGAGGACTCTTAAAGAGGTAAATGAATAAATGAATAAATAAATCTTTATTTTCCTTTTGGACCATAAATGGTGTACCATTTACCTTGGAGGAATGGAGGTACCTTGGTGCAGCATAGGTTCAAAACCAGGTTCAAAACTAGCCTCATCAGAATCCAAAAGTAATCATTTATCAAGGCTGGCCGACCAGCCAGTAGTAGAAAAACTTTTGTCAAATTAGAAGAAATCTATTGGCACAAACAAGATTTTGAATTTTGATCCAAATTAATTTGATCCTCTTTTAATTCCTAAATGATAAAAGTGCATCATGAACTTCTCCACATTCCTTTACACACATTCCCGATCATTTTATAATTAATTCCTAGGCAATAATTTTATTTCATTTGCAAATTATTTCACAGGAGACTCCAGAAATAGTCATTATTCAAATGAAACAATAACTGGTAAATACGTATAACTTTAATAATACTCCAGCTAATAATAACACAATAATATTTTTTATGTAACACATGTGACAGAGATCATACAAAACTAAAAACTTATAAGTAGGTACATAAAAATATCCTTGTTTCCTTGAACCATTTATTTTGTACAACAATTTCTCCGTTTCGTTTAAATTATCATAAGTCAAAAAAAAAAATCATACACTTTGAGCAACTCATTCTCAAGGAAAGAATGGATAAAGTGCACAAACCCTAAAGAAACCCGGAACCGCAGAATTCCTCTATTACAAAAATACTAACGAGTAATATTGCACAGAAAATAAAAGTTTAAATAAAACACAGATATGTACAAAAAAATCGTTGTGTAAAGAAACCTTCATAAATAATAATATACTACTTATACGCCATTCATGAACTATTTGCGACTTAAATTAGTCCTAATAATATTATGAGCATGTAAGTCCTTTGGATGTCAAGCGCCCTATAACCTGTGTTTGTTTAAAGTAAGAGCCAATCAAAATCGTCAGTGCTTAGTAACCAGTCAGTCATTTATCATGGGTCACTTGACGTCTAAAGTACTTGAACGCTGGCTATATATCATGAATTTATAATCAAAATCAGTGGGTTCTTGAATTGAAGGAATTGACACCGACTTATTGCAAAAAGAATATGAAGTCATTATATATAATTTTTCGAAAGTTCTTCAATATAAGCCCGAAGGTAGATCTGTAACTTTACCGTTAACCCTGCACGTACCAATCGGAACGTAATCTTTAGTGATAGTCAGTGACGTAGTCTCAGTCCTGACCTGACCTGAATACAACCCCGCATTCGTGTGGCCCCTTATCAAAAAGCTGTTGGATTTCTTCTCTTGTATTCTAGGGAAGTAGTACGGAACGTCGTTGTCGCCGTGCTTGCTCTGCGGCAAAAACATCTTCGATTTTTCCTCAGAGTACCTCCCGTTGAACTTTCTTTGATGGCCGAAGACGTTCGAAATGCTCCTCGAAAGCGACGTGCCACCCGTCAAATTGCCCGAGTCACTCTTCGTGCGGAACTCGTGTTTCTCAATGGTATGGTCGGTGACCACTATGTCGACCATGGTCTCCAGTCCATCGTCGATTCGATCCAAGCTCTTGCTCTTCATTTTAAGGTCTAGGGTTTTTTCTTCCACCGGCGTGCTGTAGTAAAAACTCCCATCGAAACTGTTCTGCGCTTCTTGCGGTGGCACTGGCACCGGCTTCGCCACGTGCCTGAACGATTCGGACCTCTTCACTTTCCTGGTGGTCTTCTTCTTGGTGTTGGAATCGTCGATCCTGGGTAGCTGATACTTGGACGCGCTCAGGAGCGAATCCGAGCCTTCTTCGCTGGTGTACGCCGTTTCGTTTTCGAAAAACAGCTCTTTGTTGCCGTACTCGTAGTCTTCTGCAGGGATGAAGAGGTGGACTAAGCTTTTGGTCCTTCGTGGAGGCTGAGGGTGCAAATTCGACGGTACGATTTCCAGCTCGCCGTCCAACGTATAGTCATTAACTTGATCGACACGCATCTGGATCTTGCTGGCGATCTGGGCTTCTTCCAGTCGTTTCCTGTCGAGCTCCTTCTTAATTTCATCGTTTTTGTATTGTTCGGTTTCGGCGTCATTGATTATGTTGCGCAGTTCTTCGATAACTTCCTCTATGGTGGTTTCTTCGTCTTCGTCGTCGATTTTCGGGGTGGTGGCGGCTGATTTCTTCTGATGAATAGGCAAGGTCTCGTTCTGGTACATTTCGTAGACCGAGGTCTCACGTTGCAGGTCGTCTTCCGGAGACAGGCTCCGTTCTGAAGATGAAATGCCTTCGTCCTCGTGCGGGGATCCATCTGAAACTTTTGCTTGGTTCAAATTTGATACTTGAGGTGCAGTAGAGGATAGAGCAGCAAGCAATTATTTAGATAATTTCAGCAGCGGTGACCTTCCAATTAAAGTTAAGTAACCGGGGATTGGCCTGTAGCCTATGAAAATGAAAACATAGGGTTTCGATGGTTAGAAAATTAACATAAATTACCAGATTAACAAGTACAATGAAGTTCGGTAAACAGAAATAAACCGAAGACAGAAGGCTAGTGCAGCAAAATCAGGAATATCAAGTTGAAAGACGAAGAAACTGGTAGAACGTGGAAGAGAGTTGAGATGACAAACCAAAGAAAGCACACGTAGAACCAGATCACTTTCACATCCCTTATTCAACTTACCCTTCTTCTTCGAGCTGCCGCAGGACGAGTTCTTCTGCGACTTTTCCGACTTCAGCGAATGCACTTCTTCCTGCAGCTCGCTGCATCTCTCCTTCAGGCACTGCTCCAGGGAGATCAGGATGCCCTTCTCCTCCAGCAAGATCTGCACTCGTCTTTCCAGAAGCAGAACTTTGTCGCGCAGCGAATCGTTGTCTCTTTCCGCGTTCTCCAGGCGGATCATCAGCGTCTCCACGTCCAAGTGCTTCTTCTCCCAATGGTCCAGCTCTTCGAAAATCAGCTCAGCCGTCGACGAGTTTATGCTGATATTCTGTAAGCGATGAAACTTCATGATAAATTCTTACCAGGGCAGACACCAAAATGTTCCAGATCAAAAGGTAGTACCTACCGCCAATGATTCATCCTAGCCAAAAAAAAATACCTTCCTATTTCAAAACCAAAACATGCTATAACAGTATGTACCCTCAGTTGCAAAACTTGGAACATTGTTGGCGGGACGCAGAAGGCAGATTTGTGAGGGTGGCCACCATGCATCTGATTCTATGTATTTCAACCGTGTGGGATTAACAAAAAAAACTTAGAGGACATACTCGTATTCAAAGGGAAGTAAAAAATCACATGCAAGGCTTCTCTCCAGTGCCTCTTTTGAAGGATTGTGTCATTGTTGTAAGTTATTTCAAAACGGGCTTTTATATTATATTTTGATTTTTCTGCAGTTCTGTATCGATCCTCTAAAATGAGAAACTGAAATGGAACCAACAGAGGCTAGTCCCCAACGAATCGTAGCTTCCTGGGCCCACCAGTAGATCATTATTTCCCAAACAAGTAGCCCTGTTCTCCACTTTCATTCCTTATCTTGGTGCATGAAAGCTAGGCGGAATATTTTTGAGCCAAAAGTCCGATTCATAGTCGACGGAAACATGAACGGAGACGCAAGGGTAACGAAAATGGACCAATCACTGTTAGTAATAACCTTGGCTCCTCCCTTTTGCCCAATATCGATTGGTTCATTATTTCATCCCTGCTTCTACATTAACGTCCACTATAACTCGGTTTGATTCATAATCCTCATTCCTCAATCCTTACACGGTAAACCTTGTGTATGAATTCAGCATAACAGAGGGGCCTAGCTGAACTTTTAGCAAAATCAGTTGAAAATTGTGGAAGTGGGACCTCTACGAAAATCTTTGTTTTCACATTTGAAGGGCTCTTCCTATTGTAATCACTTCCACGGGAGTTTTTTCTCTGAATTCCTGATCCTTTGCAGTTCTGTATCGATCCTCTAAGTTACAGAAGTAAAATGCGATCAACTGGAGGCTGGCCCACTAGCCCCCAAGGGGTGGTGAGGGGTAAAGTATTCAACATTTTGTTCAAAGTTAACCAGTGATAGAAATACTGATCATAAATATATCTTGACGTGGGGATATTTTTGGTTGGCATACTGTGTTAGGTACTCAAACTACAGAGGCAATAGAACAACAATGGTAGATACTGACCCTTTTTATGGTAACCACATCGAAACCGGCTTGTTCCAGTTCGGCCTGGACGTACAGCCTCTTCTGGGCACTGCCTGCAGTATCCAGGAACGTATTCAAGAACTTCATGCCGGCAGCCAGGAGCTCGCCCTGACCGCCGGCCGACATCAGCATGCCAATCAAGAACCTGAACCTGACCGGCTCCCCGAATCTCAACCTCAACGTGGACAGGGACTCGGAAACGGCAGCGTGGCCGTTGTTTGATGGATGGCAAGCCTTCGTCAGGAGCTGCAAGGCGAGTATCCTCGATTTGGTGACGTTGCTCATGATGCAAATGGCCAAAGTAAACAAGCCGGCCGAAGAAGCCGTCAGTTTCCGCACGGACTCCGAGTAGCGCTGGCAACAGTACAGGAGACATTGCAGACAAGAGAGTTCGTCCAGAAGCGCGCGTCTTTGCAGACTAGGTGGTACTTTGCCGGTGGTGTTGCTGGAACCGGGCGTGATGTGGGCGTTGTTGGACTGGCTCAGCTGGATGGCTCTGAGCAGGTCCAGGAGGAGCGTGACGCCATCCAGAGGATCCGCGACGAATTCTTGAACGAAGCTGGAAGCACAAAAAAAGGTAAATTATTGGCGTGCGTTATCAAAAACAGCTGCTACGATCAGCGTCGACTTGGCTTTTGTTATTAGTATGTCATTGGAAAAAACTTGACTTTTAGTTTTTAGAGTTTTACAGAACCGTTTTTTCGGTTCAATTCCTTCTATAATACAGCTCTAAGGAAATGGCGGATTGTACAGAGTGTGGCCGGCTGGAGCAGCCGAAAAAGAATAACTATTCATGTCCCGAATGTCCGTGTTTTGTGCCTGTGATAGCCGAAGGCTTGCCCAGAGTCCCCGTCACCCCTTGTGTACCTCCGGTAAGATGACTTCTGACCCTCGCATGTTTATCGGATAAGTTTGGAATGAGCTTGATCGCGGGCAATTCCTTTTGTCATCAATCTCAGACATTCTTATCTTAGTTGGTAGTTGTGTCTCACTCGCTCCTCAGCGATTTCTCGTTTCTTCTGTTTCTAACTGAGGTGAGGCAAACTGATATTGTGGTAAAAGAAAAGCCCTTGTTAGCTGCATTCCTTTCGCCATCAATCTCAGGTATTTTCACCTCAATTCGTAGTGGTGTTCCACTCGCCTCTTAGCAATTTCTCTTTCTCTTTCTAACTGAGATGAGGCAAAGTGAAGTAATAGCTGTATTCCTTTTACACGAAATCTCAGATAATCTCACCTCAGTTAGAGAGAGAAAAAGCGAGAATTGCATGAGAGGGAAAGAGACACAACTAGCAATTGAAGTGAGAATACTCAGTTCAGATGATAAAAGGAACGCAGCTTGATGAAAAAAAAAGCGCTTAATATCTATATTTTGATCAAAGAGAGTCGCAATGACAAATTACGGTTACTCTTTGCTTTGGATTTTTGGTGCTATCGATCTCTCACCAGAAGACCTGAGTGGTCAATTTAAGAGACCGTAGGTGAAGACTCATTTTAAAACAAGCCGCGATTCCGTGGGGTTTTCCACTCATTTAAGCTGTCATTTTTTGCCCAGATTTATGATCTCAATTTGAAGAGCTATTGAAATTGATCTGGAAGTTCTTGAAGATATCTGAAGCTGAAGTCAAGTATCGTGGAAGAAAATCGTTTAGTATCGTTTTAGATCCAAGCGAATCATGTCCTTTTCTGCTAACTAAAGAATAGATTTTTAGGTTACCAATCCGCTCGCTCTTGTTCATGATTCGTAATTACCGAAAGCAGTATTTGGTTCTTCTGGGTGACATTTTTGTGCTCTCTAATAGCTGTTTCCACTAGGACTAGGGCATCCTAGTTGGTATTTTATGCTCTCGCCAGAAGCCCTGCTATTGGTCTATGTTCATTGTCGTTGACAAGGGCAGCTCACAGCGAGCGAAAAAAAGTGAGAATGCTACCAGCCTCATGGCACCAGAAGAAATTGGTCTTGTTTCTTGTAAAATGCCAACAAATTTGATCGAAATCTTCAGCTTTAGTTATTGTCTCGTTTATCAATTTTCAGCCCGGACACAATGACTGCTGCTGTTGCAACGTTTGCGTCCCAGTCATCAGCCCATCACCGATGCCGTGTCCGAAAATCAAAAGGAGGTGCAAGTACATCCAGCCCGAAAGACCCAAGAGCTATGCCCCCGAACGGAAATACATGCCACCCGCGAACCCGATGGAAGACGACACCATCTACCGCAAATCGTACTTGCCGAACGAAGGCGGACGACCAGTACCGATCAAACCCGACAACAATCTCTGCGTCGGCGAAGGCAAAATGTCGGACAAGACCGTGCACAACATGTCCTATTTGCCCAACAAAATGGTGCCGCCTTGCCCCATCTACCCTTGCGAACACAAGCTCATCGGCGAAGGCCCCATGCAGGTAAAGTATTCTCTTAACTTGTGTAGCTCCGATACACCAGCTGGACTACTTGCAGACTGCGAGGAGCAGGTTTTCTATCATAAATTAGAAGGAATAATAGAAATCCCAACAACAAGAAGTCAAAATTTTCTGTTGAATCTGCTAACCGGAACCATTCCGATTGTAGGACATCACCACGCAGAAACACGACTACGTCCCCAAGCCATTCTCAAGACCGGAGGCGGTGAAGCCAATCAGGAATTTGTTCTCCAGCGATTGTCCGCTGAGCGACAAAACCATCAACCGTTTGTCGTACATGCCGCAGAAAATCGAACGCGTGGATCCTTTCAGGCCGCAAAACGCGATGGAACCGGCGACGGGAAAAATGAGCGACAAGACCATCCAGAAGATGTCGTACATGCCCTGGGAGCCGCCAATACCACAGGATATGCCGTGGAAAGAAAGACCCAGATATCAGCCACCCAAACTGAGGATGGAAGACAACACTGTGCAAAAAATGAGCTACATGCCACCAGGTACGCTACTTCTCTGCCTCTCTGACGGCTACCATGACCAGGGGCTCTATTTTAGAAACTTTCGCGTCATGATTGTGATGTGGCCCAGGTGACAGCCAATCACAGCCCTGCAGCCGTATTCTCTAACTCGCTATACACTCGAACCGACAGATATCGTTATCGGTAGCTAGGCAAACACCATTGTGATTGGCTTTTGCCTGACTACCGATAGCGATATCCGTCTGTTCGAGTGCAAAGTGAGTTAGAGAATACGGCTCCTGGGGCCTTATTCCTACGGGTGGAACGAGCGGTCGCTTTGTCTGAAATCCCGCCGCTTCCACGTGACAACAACGGAATCTTGGTGGAAGCAATCGTTCGCTTCACTCGTAAGAATAAGGTCCCTGGTTGCCTAGACACTTCACATATAAACGGATCATTATGGTGTCTTGAAAATGGGGCCCCATGATGGTGGATGGTCCGCAGTTATTGAGAATTCGATTTACAACGATATTTCTTGTGTTATCCAGGTCACTATGTGGAGTGTACCGATCCCTGCGACCCCGACTGCGTAGACTGCCCAGAGCCCCCGTGCGATCCTCACAGGGCTGGCAACCCCTGCTGCATGCCGTGTTGTTGTCCTAAGGCCGCTTGTTGAACTAAGCCGTGTAGTACAAAGCGAAATTTCCGTTTGCATGTTTGTTTTAATCTGTACATCAAGTGTGACTGTATTTTTATTACTAATATTGTTTATGTATAATGATATACTTCTATACAAATGTGCCGAAAAATTGGATCGTTTCATTTCTTCAACTGATAATCATCAATCACCCACACCCAGTCAAGCAAACATAAAAAAATACAAATTCGAAGCACTGCTTGCTTCAGGAGACTTTTTTATACAGGGTGTTTCAGCGATGAAAGCAAAAAATTTAACTGTGAGTAGATCTCGTCAAAATATGACGAGAACCTATATACCATTTTGCAAAGTTCGGCCTAATAACGAAAATACAGGCCTTCAAAGTTCACTTTTTTCGGATTTCAAAAATCTGTAACTTAGTAACGTTCCAACAAATTTAGCTCTTATTCAGCATAAGCTGGTTTGTCACAATAATCTATCAACCTGTCAAATTTTGAAAGTATCTAATCAGTGGCGTAGAAGTTATATGACTTCAAGTCAACTTTTCTTCGGATGCTCCTAAATCATAGATCCTCCCAACTCCCATACCACTGGTTGGTTTCTTTAAAAATTTGGCAGGTCGGTTGATAGTTTTGACAAACCATTCTATGCTGAATTGGAGCTATTTTCGTCAAGACGTCATTGAGTTAAAAAAATTTGAAATCCGAAAAATGTAAACTTTGGAGGGCTGTATTTTCGTTATTAGGCCGAACTTTGCAAAACGGTATATAGGTTTCCGTCATATTTTGACGGGACCTACCCACAATTAAATTTTTTGCTATCATCGCTGGAACACCCTGTACAAGTAAAATGGTAACTGGTGGCTGTTAGTGGGAGTGGGTGCTGCTGATGGCTCCAATAAGACCCCATCTCAAAATCCGAACAAAATTACTCGCGTATGAATATTTCACGTAGAACCTTTGTATCTTAATAGTGGTTCAGGATGAATATACGAGGATGGGATGAAAAGTCTCCAGCCTGGCCTATAAGGACGTCAAGTTTTGATGATCTTTTGATGGTTTCATCCAATGCCGTCTTTCAATTACTTTGTCGTTTTATAAAATCACGGCCATTAGGTAGGTATTGGAAGCAGAACCAGAGTAAAGAGTGATCGAATAAATTTCTCCTCAAAGGCGTCGGTCTCCTTGGAGCCACGTTTTTTCCGTCAGATTTTGAGAAACCATAGGCGACTTGATGAGAAATTTATTCGACCACTCGTTATATCTTCGAGTACCTATATCTGAAATGTCAGAAAACAGAAACTTCGAAGTAAACTGGAAGTAACTTGTATTGATGAAAAAAGATGCTTCGAACCCTGAATAGTTCAGTCACTATGTTCAAAAAATCATGTCAACTTTGGAACTAATAGCAGAGGGCTGAAATTTTGTACACACATTTCTTCGATTGTCATCAATGGCCTGTGGAAAGTCCTCTGAAATTCGAGCCCAGGAACCTTGAATAATTGCCATCAATTGATGAAATGCCGTCTTTTCGGCGACAAAGTCATTATTCATTGCTTGAATGGATGTATATTACCATTTTGATAATTATCATACACTGTTTCCACTTTTGCACAGATGATGGCAGATCTAGATTGTAGATTGTAGATCAGAGGTGGTCGTTTGGATCCTTTCTGCACTGCGACCTATAAGATCATTTGTGCGTGATCATGCCCATGGCGGATCTAAGGTGACAGCCAAACAAAAAAAAAACAGTGACAGCCCAATTTCTGAAAACAGCAGGCCCTAAGGATGTCTGATGGCCCCATTAATTTTCATCCTTATATAACCCTTGGCACTGACTGTGGACTACCGTAGGGATCCGTTCTGGGTCTTATTTTGTCCGTTGTCTATGTAAATGATCTAGCTCAGAACTTGAATATACAGGGTGTCCGTTTTTCGAGGCTAAGCATGGGTATCTCGCTTATCTTTAGAGATACAGAGTCGGTTAAATTAGAAAAAAGTTGCGAATTTTCATGACGATCAATGATCCAAGAAGATATTTGACCTGTCAGTTTTAGTTTTCGAGATATCGAGAAAAAACAGAAATTTGTAATTTTTGTTTTTATTTTTTATTTGATAAACGGTTGAAGGTAGCCTTTTCTAATTGAGACATTGTGGAGGCACTTTTACAAGTAGAATTCATTGTTGCCAAAATCTTCATCCTAGCTTTCAAAACAACCGAGATATGACATTCAACTTTTTTTTCTCTTATGGACGCCATATTGGACTTTGACATTTTTTTAAACAATATTTTTTTTTGGCTACAACGATGTGTCACATGCCACTGTTGAATTCATGCTTTTGAGCAAAAAAATATTTTTTTATTCTTCAAAGAGTGCTTTGGAAACAAAAACAGCACCGACAATGAAAAAAACGTAAATGTTAAACATTTATTCAACAGTGACATGTGGCACATCGTTTTAACCAGAAAAGAATACCGTATTCAAAAATACCAAAATCCAATATGGCGCACATTAGAGCAAAAAGTTGAATGTCGTATCTCGGTTGTTTTGAAAGCTAGAATAAAGATTTTGGCAGCTTTGAATTCCTTTTGAAAAAGTGCCCTGACAATGTCTAGATAAGAAAAGGCCACCTTTAACCGTTTTTTAAATAAAAAATAAAAACAAAAATTCAAATTCCTGTTTTCTCACGATATCTCAAAAACTAAAATCGATACGTCAAATTTCTTTTTGAATCATTGATCGTCATGAAAATGCGCAACTTTTTCCTGATTTAACCGACTTGGTATCTCTCAAGATAAGCGAGATATCCATGCTTAGCCTCGAAAAACGGACACCCTGTATTATGCGCAACATATCAGTATGCTGACGGCATAACGTTCATGAATGAATGAGGGGCGCGATGGAGCAATGAAGCGGAGATCGACTCGAAAAAGATTCAAACATTTCAGCAAGCGAATGATTGGTTTGATGCTAACAAAGTGGAGCTCAACACAGATAAGATCCAGTGATCTGATGTAACATCGGTCGATATGTTGGGATTACAGACTGAAACTAACTTTACGTGGTCTAGAACGGTTTTGAGCGGAAGACTGGCGAGGGTCTTGTGAACTGTTTGCAGAATGACGAAGCTATAGAATGAGTAAGCAGCGAAGAAAGTATATTACTCAAATTCTCACTCGATCATCTCCTATGGTATATGTAGAATGCCACCTTGGATAACACTAATGGAGCCGTCATCTGGAGCAGCTGGAGTAGGTATTCATCATGCATCAGAAGAGCTCTAGCAGGAGTCAGGACTGAAAAGCCGAGATACTGTGGTATTCTCCCTTTGTTTTGTGTGTACGTTGGTACCTGAAGTAGGTACGGTCGTTGACGTTCGTAGCGTTTGCCGATGGAAGATGAAGATGGTGCTGGCGCGCAAGCGGTCAGAAGAGAATCAACTGTGGTGAAGAACACGTGATTTTCAGTGCAACGATAGTGCGTCGTTTTCACAATTTCAAGGTCGGTCTTTCTTTGATTATTGTATCGTCATTTTGGCTTCCACCCACTCACCAAATCAGGCATCTCGATACCTATTTTGTCCGCAAAATTATTGTACATAACCCGAAATTCTTTGTTCCCTTTGTTCTAAACAGGCTTGCATAACCCGCAGTTTTTTCGCTTTGTAATCAAGATGCTTTTCACTGCTTTGAATTTTTTGTAATTTATCTACTCCCAAATGATCTCAATGTTGATGGCAAAGGCCGTAATCTAGTAGGTGTGCACTTTGCGAACTCATGACGTGGCCTCCGAACTGCGCTGTCGCGCGTATTTCGAGGTTTCGTTAATGTTTCTTTTCCACAAATCACGTCACAAACAGTAAGACGACAAAAAGAAGCTCTCGACCAAATCAGCCGCTAAGTAGAGAACAGTACTTTTTATGATTCATTTTCATTTCATTGCTCATTGTCGGGTTATACCTGAAAGTAAACGAAGGAAAGAAGACTTGCGCGCTTCTCCGTGTCCTGGGGGTGGGGGTCCACCACTTGTATGAACCTGCCTTGTTGAGTCTACTAACCTTTTTTTTATTTGGGGGGAATTATGTAATCTCTTTTTCAAAATGATTAACGTGATCTCTTGCTGTTCCTACTTATGATGCAATTCTGTAGAGGATGGCATTCTGTAGATACCCTGTTATTTAAAAGAAATCCTGTCGGCTATTGGTTTGCCTAGTGTAACAGAGTGTGGAATGTTGTTTTTTTTTTGGGAAGCGCCACATTTGTTTTCCATCCTTTTGCCGCTGCTTCAGACTCAAGTTTGTTTCTTTTTACTGCCCTGATTTGACAGGCATATGTATTCATGAACATATTCGGTAGTATCACGGAGTCTACTCACCAAGAATGCGTACGTTGAATGGTGGGACTCGAATGGAGTATGAAAACAGTGGAAGTGTCCAATGATTGTGGTTGCAATTCTCGTTCCTCGATGATACCGACAATGTCCATTCATAAGCTAAACTGTAAATGTCACTTATCCTGCATTTAAACGAAAACAAGTGTTTACCTTCAGAAACGAATGTAGACACTCTCAATTTTGATAGAGTGCTTCCACTTCTTTTGCTTTTACCCCGATCTGATCAGTACCTTGGACGGACTGTCCGGCCCTCTCACCGGCAGGCAACTGAGTGGGTTGATCTCTTGTGTGTACTCCATCGAAAATAGGCTTCATAAGAATTCCTTGTCCATCCCATCAGGATATCACCAAAGTACATCTGACTCCAAATTTACCTCTTCGATTCACGTTGGGGTTTCAATTCCAAATTAGACGACGCAGAGAGGGCCACAGATTGGCTCGAGTCGCACCCTTGCCTGTACTGTTTACTAATTCTTCTTCTGTTTTGTATGTATGTATCTGTGGGGTTTGTGATGGGTAACTTCTGGGGAATTTCGGGCGAATGCGCAACAGATATTTCTTCCTTCCAATTGCTCACTAAGGGTATGACCAACTTCAACTTCTCTACTTATCTATTTCTCACCTGTTTCTTGTTTATTTATCTACCGATTTATCTCTTATTTTGTTTCTTGTTTATTCATCTACACCATTACTCATCATTTGTGCCTTGTTTATTCATCTACTTATTTACCGATTGTTTCTTCATTCTTCACACTTGACTTTTGTTCAGATCATTTGGGGAGGGATTTTTCAGCAATCAACCAGGCAATACGCATGGGTTTCTTTGACGTGTTCTTCCCATGTGTGCCTGTCAGCGAATACGTCACTTCTCCTTTGCGATCAAATTGACAGTTTGACATGTTTCATCATTTCTTGGTTTGTTTTGCTAATCTGATTTCGTGTTCATTTTGTTGTTGTGAATTCCGGCATTGTCCAAATAATTTGTAATGATTTTTCTTGTTATGTGTTTTGTTGTTCTTTATTTTTGTGGTGCCATTTTAACACTGTCAATTTCTTGTTGTGAGGTGTTTTGAGAAAAGAAACAAATTCATGAAAAAATCTTCGCTCATGATTTTCAATAAACATTTATTTTGCTTGCATTTCATTCGTGTTTCATTCAAGAATCATACCTTATCCCCAAGAACACATTCTCATCTAGAGTAAGAACTCACACAACGTTGGGGAAAAAGTAAACAACGTGGGGAGGGGAAGGAACAACGACGATCACTGCCAACATCGAAAAAGAGGATAACTACAATACCTGCAATCATATCCATCATACAAATATATCTCTTATCCTGTACCTAAAAAATGGTTTAAAAAAACTGGCGTACCTAATCTCATGAAATGACAGAAGTTGACTTCGAAGTTAAAGGATGACACTAAATAGATCGCGAAAAAAATCTAGAAAATTTGACGCCCTCATAATAGGCTATAACTTTCCGTCCCAACCTCCTATAGGTAAAGGCAACTCCACAGAAAAAATGTATAATCCCAAAGGCAAGAACAACATGAGAGCCTACACTCCCACACTTCCTTTTCTTTGTCCAAAAAGCTGCGATAATATATCCAAGACTTCTTATATCTGAAGAAGCATGTTTTGACGTTTCAATTAGAATCAAACCACAAATCAAGGTTCGTGGTTGTCGAATGTTGTATAGCTAAGACTGTAAGCTAAATCGCAACGATCCTGAGTGATATACGTTTAAGAGCGGGTGGTCCAATTATTCCTAACGTTATACTTACATACAGATGGATACCCACCTTCATAAGGAAGAATCAACATCAGTCAGTCACCTTCAAGACAGATAAAAATCAAAACTGTTTTGCCTCTGCCGAAAAATGAGTCTCGGATATGGCCCATTGTTCTTGTTCTCTGCTGTTTTTCCCGCCGTCATGCGTCACGCCGAAATAAGGCATTGGTTAACTCTAACCAATTATCCAATGGCTTTTTTTCACTATACCGCTTACACCAATTGTTCGCACTTACGAAAACTGACTACAAGTAAGTACCCCAAAGTCAGCGTGAAATTAAAAATTACGTCCAACAATGAGAACCCACACGACGTTTTAAAATGTTTGCAACAGCACGCAGACAAATTCTCCGGATTCAGACAGATCCCCTTGAACTTGGTGAATGAATTAAACAGCTATGAATTGCTCTTGCTCAAGAAGAGGCATTTGCAGGAAGCCACCAAATGCACAAGTTCATTATCGCAGCACAATGACTAATGAGTTCAAATACCTTTTGGATTTTTTTGTACTCGACCAAATATTTCACGAGTGATTTCGGTTCAGTAGAGGCTGAGTAGAGGATATGTAAATGAGACGGTTTTTCTCATGGGACATATCTCACTTTCGGAATTTCGATAGCCGCAGGGAAGATGAGACCCGAGTGAGTTCAAGTTTTAAATTTTAATGTAGCATGTGTTAATGCTGCACGGCGGATATTAGGTTACTTCTTCTGAGTATGGTCGTAAAAAATGGAACGGTAATTTGCATTTTATGTATTCGCCAACCACTAACCACAGCAACAAAGGAAAATGAGTTTGTTTAAATGGACATGGACAAATATTACTCCAGAGGTTTGCGCATACAGTGAATTTCATATCCAACGGTTTTATGCGAAAAGATATTCAAATTGTTTTATCCCAATGTGAAGCTAGTCCCTGGTAGAACAAGAAGTTGGATTCGTTTCATGGATGCAACGTTTTTGGATATGGCGTAACCGGTAGCAGGTTTGTGACTGCACCCAAAGGCGACATCATCGGAGCCGTGACAAAAATCTTTGTGCAAGTAAAGAAACTCGGTGGAAGTGCTGTATGAAACGAGGTATGAAACGATTACATAGATCTCTAACGTTTTGTTTGAGAATCTCGTATTAGAGAATTATAACCGTCTTATACTAGTAGGTACATATAGGAGCCGAGAAGCAAAAATTAGGTCAATAAGAAAATAATTGATTGAATGAAATAATTGCCAACAGGCTGGAATACGGCTTAGGTAAAACAATTTGTATAGTCTAAGTTTCGATACACTATTCTTCTTTTCAGAAATTTCGGCGTCATGTCGCCATCAAGGACAATACGTAAGTGCTCCAGCAGGGTTTGTTTTGGATTGAAGTTTCCGACTTTTTAATCTTCGTAATAAGGCCAGTCAACCTGGCTCAAAAAGTGTCTTATATTTACAAAACGTATACTCTGGCTAAATTTTTGCATACACCTAGGGAATCCCCCACAGAGCCCCGAACCGCGAAAGTCCACCAAAATTTCCTTGAGCTTTCCGAGATAAGGGTGTTTTTCTATATCTCGGTTGCTATTGGTTGGATTTCGATTTTTTTTTTAATGTTCGAAAAAATATTTGGAACAAGTTGTGTTCAGAACTTTTTGATAACTTGTTGAGAAAAAGTGCCAGAAGCCGAAAACCATCGTTTTTCAGGGGGTGGTTTTTTATACAATTTTTTATCTGCTTTTCTATGATAGTTATGGAAAAAATTCCCAACAAAAGTTGCGACTCCTGTAAGTCTCTACAAGTTTCAACCGATTTTTTTTTTGTGCAGCGAAAATTACCCGCCCCAGAGGGCACTGAAGTCACCCTCGTTTGGAAAATATTTCCAGGTGTAGGGGGCATCGATTCCAACTCCATCGTGTGGGGATCTAAAGGATCTAAATTTCAAACTTGTCTTATGGACCGAAAGCCCCCAAAATTTTTGTCTTACGACCAGATTTTCGGTCAAGAGGATGTTCCCACACAAAATCCAGTTGGTTTCATTCCTATACCTCATGACGTGAATTTTTGGCCATTTTTTCGAAAATTGACAGGCTCATACCAGCCTAAAGCCCCCGGTCTGACATGTAAGACAAAGCAATTTTCAACAACCTTATCAACGCACATTAGACCTACAGGGTTAAAATCATGTACCTTAGACGTAAGTTTTGAGGCACCAGCTCCCTGTCCATACCATTTTGGCACAAAAAGTGCTGATCATTGTTGGAGGGAGTTCGTGAGGGGAGGGGGATTCGGCTAGGTGGATATTTGCCTTTTCAAAGATATATCGTATCAGCCCTAAAACAACAAGTTTGGTCCCGTTCCGGGCTAAATTCCACCTCTGAATCAAATTCCTTTAAAAATTTCAATAAAAACAAATTTGAACAAGTTGAATAAAAACATTCTGGTTTTTCTTTCCTGCTTCTTCAATCTGTCATGTTTTGCTGTTGGAAGTATTTGGCTTATTTTGTGGATAAAAATATTCCATAGGTCAGTAGTTCTTCGTGAAAATCACCCACTTGTACAATTTACTTTTTTAAGATCAAGAAATTAATTTGATGCAAAAGCTTTTTGTGTTATCTTCCGCAAAGAATTCAAAATTCCCTAGTGCAATTTTTCAGCGATTTCGAGTATGTTTTTCAAATCTGAACCGATCCTCGAATTTTCAGAAGTGCGAATTAATCTTTTTTTGATAGTTAATCATATTTCTGCTTTGGAGTTGCCAGCGTCACTTTTCCGATCATGAGCAGACGCCAGCGTCCGTTGGGCTCTTGCATCAGTGTTTTGACCTAGCAATAGGAAAAGATGCATCAAGTGGGTAATTTTCATGAGGATACACCTTCATTCTAATGGCCTATGAAAAATGTTCAAAGAGAAATACTTGATTTTTTCATGAACAATGTGAAAGCCGAGGTCCCGGAGGAGAACAAGAACGTGAGCATCAGCACCACACATTCGGCGGACGCGAAGGTGTCGACTCCGCGAGCAGGAATTCGCTGAGTCGCCGGTCAAACGATCCATTGCGCGTGAGAAAAGCGGATATATGACGTACGGGACCGAGGTATGAGAAAGGGAGGCAACACGGCAAGCGGGGTTTGATGGGTTAGTAATAAGATGAACAAGATGTATAAGTTGACGGGGAGAACTCTATCAATACATATATTTTATCCAATCTTATTGAATAATGCACGCATTATCACGCGCATGCATTTTTTAATAAGACTGGATAAAGCATAGTATTTCACTCGCGGGTAATTACTATTACTCATTCGGATGCTATACGAAACTCGCTAAGGCTCGTGTCGGCAAACTGCATCCTCATGAGTAAGAAGCAATCATTACCCGCTTATTGAATAATATACTAGTATTGTAGTCATATTCGGAGGTGTGCGTTTCAATGATCCACTTGGTTCCGTTACAAGTCCATTGCGTGGTTTTTGAGGTTACTTGTTTTTTTTTCACGTCGACGGCGTCGCCTACTACCTGTAATGCCACCAACCGGAGCGGGTTTCATCCGATTTTAAGCTGGCTGATTATTGCCCTTTGGATGGCTCTGGGCAAAACCCGCGAGTATTACGCCTCCAACCGCCAGTTTAATCACACCTGCACCTGCGCCAAGGCGGAGTCACGATTAAAGGTGGGCTTGTCGGCTCAATTGCTTGAACGGACCGACCACTGAACATCCAAACACCACCTTGCGGCTTGTTAGAGCGAGGCCCACGTTCAGTCAAATCCTCTCCTATTAATCCAGAATCCATGATCTCGTATCAACAATATTTTTTGTTGTACATTGTACAAAATAAAGTCGAGTAAAGTTTTGTTAGTTTGAAGTATAAACATGATAATATTCACCTTGGAAACGCCAGCCTCAAGTCCGATTTGAGCTTGGTCAATAATTCCGTGACGGTTCCAAACTGCCTCAAGGTCATTTCCGATGCCGAAGAAATGAGCATGGGATTTCGGTAGTCCCGGAAGGAGTTCCCCTGCGACCGACTGCATACCGTGTCACAGTTCACCGGGGTTGGATAGAGAGTGACTGCGCCCCCATTCGGGGGCTTCCGACCCCATTTTTTCAAGGACACGGCGTAGTCTTCTGGATTGTAGATCGGCGGCCGTTGTTTTTCCTGAAGAATGAAAAAAAGTGATTATGCATCAATTAAAATAAGTCCTCACGGAATAAATAAATAATGCTTTATTGTTTATTGCTTTTATTGGCATTCCTTGCTGTATCTATTTAGTTGTCAAACGTCAACACTGTCATGGATACGACATTAAACCGCAATATAATACCAAAAAGCACAAAGTAGACAGGGTACCTAGAAAATGACAAGAGTAGAAATGAACAAGGCGAATAAGGCGAGGCCCACGTCCAAATAAATACATATTAGTTTGTTACATTCTTTGTTAGTTTATAGGCCTGGTGATTTGATTTTATTGAAAGATGATTTTGACATTGATGATCATTATAAATAACACCAACCAAAGCGTTCTAATAACTATAGAATGAGGGGCAAAGGTATGGAACAAATTCTTTAGAAAATTCGCATTTTTTTCCCTGAAAATTTCTCGAACAGGTCTATTTTGTTTTCCAATTCCGCACATTTTGATGTAAGATTTTGATATTTGCCGCCATTTTTGTGGAGGCTGTGACGTCATCATCCTTTTTTAAACCTTCCTTTTTTTTGCAGATTCGAATAGATCATGAAATTCTGATTCCAGAAATATGCACATGTAAACCTTTTGAACTGATAGTTTCCGAGATAATAATTATCAAAGGTGGTTAATTCTTGGTTTTTTATTATTGATGTTTTGACAAAATAGAAATGTTTTTATCGCAAAAAAGTTCATAAAATCTCTCAAAATATTTCACTCCAAGGTCCTTGGGTCCTTTAGTCTCCCCTTTAGGTCACTATGCCGCGACCTGTCCGTACCCTTTTGGACACCTGTTTTCCTGAAAGATGGATTGGCAGACAGGGACCGATAGAGTGACCCGCGAGATCTCCGGATCTCACTCTCCTCGATTATTTCTTATGGGGATACCTTAAATCAAAAGTCTACATCAACAGACTACAAAATATGGAAGACTTGAAAGATCAAGTTCGTAATGAATGTCGCTTGATTAGTGTAGAAGTTATCCAAAATGTTATCCAAAAATTTTTGGACAGACTTGCGTACTGCCAAGAGACCAACGGGTCAGTTTGAGCTTGTGATTCATCAAATGAGTTCCAAATCAATTTTTCTGAAAAGTAAGAATTAAATCTTCAGAAATCAAAATTTAAAAATCAAGAACTTTGACATTTGATATACGGGTCATTCTCCGAGATTGTGCAAAATGATGTCTTATCTTAATTTTTTGAAAAATAATGTTTCAATAAAATCTTTTTCACTACTATAACAAATATGTAGTGCAAAAGTCTTTAGTTGAATAGCCGTATATTGAATCGATTCATTCCTGTTTATGGAAAATATTGCTATCACATTAGATGAAATCTCAACTCCGTGACATGTCCCGCGATCGAACCTTGAACGGGACTCTTCATTATTAGGGTTTGTGGAAGAATGTTTATAAGTGATAATTTGTACTTATGATTCACTAAGACCCAATAGAAAGAGAAATCATGCCAAATAATGGTAGGTATCAAAAGTTACCCATTAAATTATAATAATAATTGTTTTCCTTCTCAACCTTCTTCTGGTTATAGGAGTTTGTGAAATTTTATTAGTTCGGTTTATCAATCAGTACAAAGGTATACATTTCGATGTCACAGTAAATTTTTGCTCAGAAAATGTGTTGCCGCCGGCGCCGGCCGGATTTGATCCTAGGACCTCTAGGTTGGTGTTGTGCTGCGTTAAGCTTCTGAGCTACCGGCCGGTCTACCCATTAAATTAATTGCAGAAGTTTGGTCCCGGTTCTTATTCTCAACTCCGTTACTCATTTTGTAATTGGAAACAATAAAAAAAATAAATGGCCGGCGCAGCGGTGGATGTCTAACTTACCTTCAGGAATGTCAAACAGGAGCACAAAGCTCGATAGGTAAACCGGCATGAATATAATCATGTCGGGTTTTTTCAGATATTTTGCTTAAGGTAGGGAACCTTGTTATCAACCACATTACGTTCTCAACTCTGTGACATTCATCTCCGGTTAATGGAATACCACTTTTGAGCCAACTAACACGTACGTATTAGCTTATTGCATCTACAAAAGCCATGTGTGCTTGATGAAGCTCCAACTTCAAATTCAAACGGTTGGAGCCCCGCAAAGTTTAAAAATTCTCAACTCCGTGATTCTCAACTCCGTTACCATTTGATGTCACGGAGTTGAGGTTTCGCCTATTTTTCTTCTGATAAATCATCAGAAACCCAGAAGAGTCTTCAAAATATCTTGAAATTTTTAAAATTATCATTTTTTAGTCAAAAAAGGGGGAAAACCAAGAATTTGAATGTTGTGTCTAAAGGAATAGAGAGAAGAGAAAACTTGTAATGAGAAGGCTACGCGGAGCTCTAATCATTCAGTCAGGTGGGAAGAAGAGAAACAGTGCTTGTCTTCAACGTTTTTGCATTCAAAGCTATTTTTTTAATACATTTTCATGCTCGGTGAAAATGCTCGGCTCAACTCGGTGCAATCAATTTTTGAAAAAAAAAATTCAACAGTTTTTCATGAGCAAGCTGGTTCCTTCGGGTTTGGAGTTGCAAATCAGGCTGCCAAAGGCCTATCAAAAGATGCTTAGATTTCTCGAAGAATTAAATATTTTTTTTGGAACATGTTATTTTGCCGTTTTTGAAGAATCACCCATACCCGAAACTATCAGCCTAAAAAGTACCGTATGTTCGTTAAAATCATGAATCAGGGCAGGCTATGTAAGTGGAAACGTATGTCGTGAATTTATCAACAATCACTCAAATTTGATGTCAACATGATGAGCCGTCGTCATGGAATACATTTTGGACATAACGTTTCGAAGTTCGCAGCCTGCCCTAATTCATCATTTCAACAAACATACGGTATAAATGTGCATAATGCTGAAATCAGAATTTCATAATCTATTTGAATCTGCAAACAAAGAAGGGGAGTTCAATTAAAAAAAAACGGCTGATGAGGTCACAAAAATGGCGGCAAATATAGAAATTCTTCATCAAAATGTGCCGAATTGGAAAACAAAATCGACCGTTTGAGGATTTTTTTGAGAAAACAAATGCAAATTTTTCAATGAATTTGTTTCATACTCTTGCCCTACACTGTATAAGCAGTAGAATTGTTGGAACGAACTGGTGCGATATTCACTGGAGACTCCGACGCGAGCACAAGATACACACCTACATAACTGGCGGAGGAGCTGTACGCTATATCGAAAACTTGCCGGGATATTCTTGAAGTTACTCGAAAGAAGACAAAAAGTAGAAAAAAACTCCAACATTGGATACTGGGATGTATCAAAAGGAATAAAGGCAACGAGAACTTCGAGCATTTTCCAGAAAGATATACCAGAATCTTTGACTGGATACAAAAGGGCGGACCGGGACCGGCTCAAGCAGTTGAGTTTAGTTCAAAGCGACGGAAGTGCGAGTACCGAAAAGAGTCATCTCAAACAATTAAAAAACTTGACGCTAATTCTTGTAACAATAGGTACTAAAGTAAGTTCACTAAAGTGTGTACAAACAAAAAAAAAATGCTGTACCTAAATATTTAGTTGGGAGACGATTCAACCAAACTGATGCATTTAGATACTATTTTTGTATCAACGGGTAGAACACCCACCTCTACCAACCTACCTACTTACTTACCCAGTTAACGTAGATAGGTAGATACACGCGCTTTTAGAAAAGCGCAAGCTGATTTTTCGCAAAAGATAAGTTGATTGATTAGCTACAAGCGTCGAGTACAGACTTGCAAAGGAAATGGTTACATGAATTGAATAAATTCATACAACATTCTGGAAACCAGGTTATGAGTTTGTGGTAGAAATGATAAAAGAAAAAGTGTCTGTGCATGTTCAGATATATTATACAAGTACAAGTAAAACCATAGGCATGCAAATAATAAAATGTGGGTTATCAGTAAAATAACAAGTGAAAATGAAAACAGAGACATCAATAATTATGTGTTGTTCCTTATTAAGTGTTGGGTGTTTGTGATTTTCTTTTTTGTCCCACAAAAACATAGTAACGGCATCAACTTGATAAATATCTAGTGGAAAAGACATGGAATTTTCTTTTATACCACATTGACATGTTGTTTAGAAAATGCGACGAAAGCAACAGTTATTTTTGTGTTTCCAGTAGACATAGACAGTACCACTTACGATAAGCAACTGGAAAAATATCAACTGAAACTTGAGATCATTTCTGGAGCAAGTAGGTACCTATAAATGTCATTTGCTTGGGGAAATTTGGTGAAATTATTACTAGGTATGTACTTATTGCTTTTTGAGTTTTTAGCTGATGTTTTACTAAACCTTTCGAAGTTATAACCCTCTGTAAGAAGCAAGCCTTGTTGTCAAGCTGTGAGCTACAATAGAACACGTGAACGCTGTATTTTATAAAAATGTATGTAAAATGAAGAAAGAAACAGAAGTTGCTGAATGAGGTCTGTGTCAGTCGAACTGGACAGAATGTGATGAAGACGGGTACTTTGTGAGCTGTCACTTTTGAACGAATCAACCTGGTTCTGATCTGGACACACAAGGGATTTAAGTTTGCTATACATCACACAACTAGGAAATGGAGCACAAATAATAATTCTGTTCTGAATAAGAATGCAAAGTTTGTACAATTCTCACATTATACCTATAAAAAAATTGCACTTCAACCGAACACTATTGTGTGGATATAAGTACATAAATTCCCGTCCATTTCAGGCAATTCTCTGCCTTTGACAATTTCCGCCATATCGGTATGCCATTACCGTCACATTCTTTTCCCCGCGCTAACGAGCCCTACTTCACGCCACCTCTGCTCTGCTGACGGCCATAACACAGAGTCTGCACAGTTAGCTTGTCGGCTGCATTCCCATCTTTCTCTCCCAGTATGCTTTATTAACATTGACAAATATCGACAGTTATCCACCCATGCTACCTCTGTACCCAACAAAATATGTTATTATGCTAATTTGACAACTGGCGGTATGAACGTAGACAATAATAACAATATAACCAGCAACAATGAAACATTTCATGGTTCGGCCACAAGCATCGAGACCACAACAATGAATCTAAGATTGGCGAGGAATCTTCTCAAACGAATTAACTCTTATGAATGTTGTATATGAATTATTTATTAGGAAGCAGCGGCATTGTTGGTTTTAATATCATAGTGCTTTGCCATCAGTATAGGTATAATTTTAGAGGTTCGTACAATATGTAGATATGTGTGCGCCATTATTAGTATCAATTAAGCATATACATACAAACATAATTTTTGCTTGATATTATGGCCGCCGCGGGCCATTGTTCTTTTTTGATGAAGTAATTTCAGAGATGATGATGATGTAGAGTGCTTTCATTTTTTTCGTATGGAGCGCACTTAAAATTAGCAGTAAAAAAATGCGGATATGTAATTCAATTGTGTAATAAAGATATATGCCTAGTCCATTTCATTCTTCAAGTAGTGCTCTGAGTAGATCGTCAAGCGTTCTACCTATCTATCTGTGTATAAAGTATACATCTTTTTTTTTTCATTACCTTTTATATGATGAAATAATGACAATATTGTGTACTTACTTATTGCTGACACATTTATCAACATTTAAGATTCAACGTATGTGATTAGTAATCAGTTATCACATCCATTCATTTATGGCGCGATGTGACGGAGAAAAAGTGTCTGCCCTGAGCAGGATTCGAACCTGCGTCTTCCATTTGCCGGATGGGTACTCTAACCACTAAGCTATCAAGGGAGACAACAGTTCCTCCGTCACATGCCCATATGAGAGCCGCCACAGTTCTCCCCCGAACAACGGTTTATAAGAACGGTGAACACGGATGACATACGAGACGAACGACGTCTCTGGAGGGGGAGTACTGTGGCGACTCTCATATGGGCATGTGACGGAGGAACTGTTGTCTCCCTTGATAGCTTAGTGGTTAGAGTATTCATCCGGCAAATGGAAGACGCAGGTTCGAATCCTGCTCAGGGCAGACACTTTTTCTCCGTCACATCGCGCCATACATTGAACGTGTTGAGTTTTCCGCTAGTACGAACTTGTAAATCTTGGACACTTTTTGGGCTACCGGGGACCAAAGAGAAGACCGCATTTTCCGCCAGAAGTGGATTCTACTAGTCCACTGTCATACCTTTTGAACTCTGTAACGCACCGGCAATATTTAAGCACTTGATGAAGTGTTTTTTGAGATGGACTCACTTGGGAACTTCAAACATCAAAACGTCGATATTCGAGGAACATAATATATGAGGAACCTTCCTTCGGGAAGAAAGCTAAGACGTCTCCAAGGAGCCCATGCCAAAGCTCAACTCAGAGAAGTGCCTACTTTTCCAGAAGCATGTCAAGTGGTGTTATCTGGAGGGATAGAGTCCAATCCTGAATTCGATGCTGTCAGGAAGTAACCAAGACTGAAGAACCAACACAAGATCAGAAGTTTTTTTGGGTTATGTACCCACTATACAAATGGTTTGCACAAACTGACCAAGGAAAAGACTCCGTTCTTGAGGGTTGGAGAGACACCTTCAAGACACTGAAAATAGCACTGTGTCTGAATTTCATATTGGCATATCCCGGGCCACAGAACAGTTTATCTTCAATACCAACGCCAGTTACGCTGGAATAGGAGCGGTGCTGTAACAACTTCGGGACGCACAGAAAAGGGTAGTGGGGTAGGTAGCTGATAACAAGATTTTGTCCAAACTGGAAAGAACTATGTCACTCGTAGGGAGCTTCTGACAATTGTAAGCCATCGACCACTTCCACCAGTACCTCTACGAGCGTAAATATTTGGTGAGAACTGATCACAGACCATGGTTTGATAACTTGGCTGCAAGTGAAGAATCCTAAGGAACAAATGGTAAGGTAAACAAAAAAAACTGCAATAGTACGACTTTAAAATCCAACACCGACCAGGTAAAAAAAGTCATGGCAATGCGGGCGCTCTTCTCTGAAGGTCATGCTGAGATGACTGCAAGCACTGCACGAAAGGGGACCAGCAAAATTCAGTACAGGGCAGGGCAATCTTCGTTGAGATTTCACAAAACTGTACCACATCTGCGGAAAAAGCAGCGACGGCTCTTTGATCTCAAAGGATCCTGTTAAGGATGGAGAATGAATTGTTAAAAAGAGTATGAAAAAGCCTGTATGGGAAAGAGGACGTTTTGCGATGGGTGCTTTAAGAGAAACGAGTAACGAAGGTTCTGGAAACAGTCCACGATTCCACTACTGAAGAACATCTTGAAGTCAAAAAGACACTGGCGAAGGTGCGCGAGAAACTCGATCTACTGTTCCGATTCTCGATTGTCGAGACGTAGCCCAGTCAACGAAGAAAAAATTGCGAAAATAAATAGTGTAGTTTTGAAAATTGGTAGAGATGTTCTCGAAAGCTTGCTGATTACTGTGTGAAAAGTCCCCATCGATAGGTGGTGTGGAATCGCCGCCATCTTGGATTATTGGTACATTCGAAGTATTTTTTGCAATTATCTCGAATTAAGGCAATCCCAACAAAAATCGGCTTGGTTAAAATGAAAGGCAATCAAATTGTCTACAAAAAAGTTGCGTATCGCTTTCACGTATCTGTCATAGCTTTGGAGAAACTGGCCTGTGAGCGTCAGGTGTGAGTCGTGGAGGAGATATTTTATTTCTCACGGTGTTTTTGAAGAATCGCGAAAAACTACAATGCAGTGCTGTTTAGTTGATCTCCGTTAATAAATAAAAAAATGTAAAAAAAAATTTTGACCTACACTTCAGAAAATATGGGGGGGTCAAAGAGAAAAAATTGAACCTTCGGTATTTCGGTTATTTGGTAAAATTTTGAGAACATTTTTAAGAGAAATTATGAGTGATCTATTTATGATACAAGGTGCAAAAGACAGACCAATCATTGTACAGGGCGAGTCTGTACCCTGGATTTTTTCAAACCGCGCGTAAATCTGCAGAGCCGCATCTAAACATCTGAAAATAATCGTAATCAACACTACCAAAATCAGAACAATGAATGACAGACAAACCAGTTCAGGTTACCCATTGTTCTGATTCTCGTGTTGGTTTCGGATATTTTCATTTCGGTGATGCTCTCCAGGGCCGGTGATGCACTGGAGAGCATCACAGGCCTCGACAGGCAAACGGGTACTGTCATATACCCAAGTAGCAATCCGACGTCGGGCCAACGTTGCGATTCGCGACCTGAGGTCGGCAGCCGACGTCCGCGCGACATTGAGGCGACTCACATTTGCACCAATTTGGTCAATGAAATGCGGGTCGGTACGACGTTGGCATCCGCGACGTTGTGATTGCCGACCGAAACTCGACCAAATCCGACCATCTTACCTACGTGTAGCCAAAGTCGCCTGTCGTGTACCTAATCCGACTAATGCTAGTCGCATTAGGTGGACTTTATTTAACCTGTTTTGTACTAAAGAAATATAGCTCCAAATATAGGACGGTAAAGTTTCCCTAATCCAACCATCAGTCAAATTCAGACCAAAACCACCTACCACAATACAATATGTTGCCGTATAAGATATAACAGACAACAGAGCATCTGAACTTTGATAATGAAATTTTGTGATTGGTTGATATAAAAACTTGATGCGAAGAAAATTTTACTGATGAACAAGTATGTTTTAAGTCGAAAATACTCATCGCCCACCAAAAATTTGGCTGTTCTCAAAATATTTCAATTTTATATTAAAACATTCATCAATTAAAACACCGTTTCTCAAAAGAAAAGAAGACCAAAGAAGTATGTATATATACTTAATTAATCAATAGCCACCATAATTTCGTTTCTCGAGTTCAAAAATGATAAATTCAATAATTTCAAAGATTTTCATTGGCATTTCTTCAACATGGCCTCTTCTTGTTGTTTTGATATTGGAAGAAAAAATGGCCGCGTCGGCTCTTTCTACCTATACTGACTAAATCCGACTAAGTTTTATACGAGTATAAATTTCTAGACCAATTCCGACCAATTCTGACTTCTGGTTTGATTTATTGTACCAATGCCGACCTAATCCGACCTATAGTCGGCGTATATACAATTGCACCAAAACGCCGTGCACATGTCCAGGGCCACCCAGCATGGCGGTTAATAATGTCCATTGTTGCCGTGGCCCCGGCCGTTTTCGCCCAGGGCCGGGCCGGCGCTAGGTATTTTGCCGTCTGAACCGAAGCTCAATTTTTCCGCTTTCATCGGACGTGATCTAACAATGGTCAAGTCTATATACCTATGTCCTATACCCATATTATTTTTGGATTTTACTACACTTTATACAACCCCGGGTGCAATCCCAACAATAAAATTTGAAAACTGGTGCATGACGTTTCCGCGTGCCAGTTAATTTCCGGACCTCTCAAATTACGCCTGGAATCTAACAAAGGGGCGGCGCCACGGCTTCTTGAAGTGAAAAAAATACAAAATGAAATTTTGGAACATTTTGCCTCCAGAATTTGCCACCCCTGGAATTTGGCGCCTGAATCAGGGACTTCGCCGATTCATGCCTAGCGCCGGCCCTGCGGGGCCGAAATCTGGACGACCGTTACACCAGACTAGACTGGTCGCATTAGGCACAAAAATATATACCGAATCCAACGTTGGATACGCCAACGTCCAGCCGACGTTGCATATCCCAACGTTGGGTATGCCGACGTCAGCCGACGTTGTCAAGCTTGCCCAAATATAACTACAGACTGATTTGGTCGCATTAGGTATAAAAATACCCACCGTGTCCAACGTTGGGTATCCCAACGTCCATCCGACGTTGGATGCGCCAACGTTGTATTTACCGACGTCGTGCCAACGTCGGTTTTAGTTGCATGGGCGACGTCGGGTTGCCGACGTAAAGGCAACGTTGTTCCAACGTCGCCTCGTGACTTTCAAATATTGGTCGCCATCCGACCAAAATTTGCACTAATTCCGACGTCGGAATTGGTAAAAATTTGGTCGGAAGTCGGGTAAATGTTACTTGGGTACAAATATGTCCTCCATTAAAAAAATTTGGTTATTGCTGAGCTCCGTAAAAGAATGATTGATCTTGAGAATCAAGTACGATCTATAAACAGAAAAAGTCACCTCATACATAAGAACCGACGGTTTTTAGATGATAAGGAAAGTTCTTCTTCCAACTCAAAAAACCAAAACAAACAACTTACAGCTCCTCTGCAGAAGAATGAATATAAACAACAGGAAAACCACCAGAGAGCACCAAAGAACGGTGGGAGTGAAGAGCCTAAACCTCGGAATGTGACTACGTATGCTACGAAAGTCAAGACGGGTGCGGCGCTGCACACACATACGAATAGGGTCGGCACAGTGAAGGGAAAGAAATCACAGAAGAGCCAACGTGTTGTTGGTAGTCAAGATAACTGTACTTCCTTGACTGCAATACCGAGAAAGGCACACCTCCACGTCTCCAGGCTTGCCCCGACGACATCAGTGGACAATATCAAAGAATATCTGAAGCCCATCGTTGCGGATTGTGAGTGCGAAAAGCTCACCTCCAGGTTTCCCGATAGCTATCCATCGTTCAAGATCACAATAAATCTGCGAGACCTAGAGAAGCTCAACAAACCGGACAGCTGGCCTGCGGGAACTTCCGTCGCACGTTTTTTTCATCGACGTCCACACAAGGAGAAAGAAAATCGGAGTGTCCCACCAGTGGTACCGCTGAGAAAATAGCAGCATCCAAGAGATTCACAGTTTGCCATCTCAACATAAGAAGTTTATGGGGAAAAATTGACGACCTAGAGCTGCTTCTGCAGTCACTTGGGTTTCCGGACGTGGTGTGTGTCTCGGAGACCTGGTGCAGTGAGAAGGAAATCAGAAGAACCAAAATACACTCGTATGGCTTGGCGGGCTGTTTTTCAAGGGTCCAGTTCAGGGGAGGCGGCGTCGCGATATTCGTTCGTGATACAGTTGAGTCATACGCGATGGTTAGTCGTGAAAATCCACCAATGGAAAAGTCGTTTGAATATGTAATGTGTCATCTAAAAATGGCTGAATTGGAAGTTTGTGTGGCATGTTGTTATAGGCCACCTAATGTTAATTTAAGTAATTACTTATCTTCTTTGGATATTTTGATGGGTGACCTTCATAAACCTAATCTTGTAACATAATTATGTTTGTGGTGATTTTAATGTAAATTTTGACGTCGACTGTCAATCTGTTCGTAATGTTGTTGATTTATTCTCCTCTTATGGCATGACTAAGTGTATAACTGGCTGTACGAGACCTGGCTCTCATACAGCTATAGATAACATTTTCACGAATGTTGATTCAGAGTTTTTGTTGTGTAGAGTCGTTGAGTGTGATTTTTCGGACCATATAGTATGCAGTTGGTGTCCTCTGGCCTTAACGGAGGTGTTGAACAAAATAATGATGATTTTGTTTTCAGGCGACAATTTGAAAATGCTGACAACATTGCCACATTCAAGTCGTTGCTGACACGAGAGAACTGGTCTTTTCTGGCCAGTATCGGTGATAGCAGCGACAGGTTTGGGGCATTTCATGTGCGATTCCTGGAAATTGTGGATAGTGCCTCTCCACTGAGGAAGCAGAAGCTGCATCCTCAGAGGCCACGGCGGAGACCTTGGTATCTAATGCTATGATTGATCGGGGTTTTTTGCTGCGCAGGCTTTATCATTCATATAAGACAAGCGGTGATGTGTCTCTTCGCAAAGGATACCTATCTTTGAAAAGGAGTCATCGAAACAAAATTTCTCGGGCTAGAAAAGAGTATTATGATTCCAAGTTTCTTAAAAGCAAGAACGTTTCTAAATCGGCTTGGCAAATGATCAAAGACCACAGTGCTAGTAACAAAAACAAAACAAAGACACCGTCCTCTTTTACAGACAGGCGCGGCAATGTCATGGAGGATTTGAACGAGGCTTCGCGGGCCTTCAATGATTTTTTCCTTGACTCGATCGCTGACCTGACCAGTAGCATGAGGGTAAGTAACGACGATATTCATTCATGTTAAGTTCCATAAGAATTCTATGTTTCTATCTCCGATGACGACTGAAGAAATGTATAAGATCGTGAAAAGTGGATCGCAGAAAAAATCGCCGGGAGATGATGGAATTCCTTGTACTTTGTTGTTGCATGCCGTTGATTGTATTGCAGATGAAATGACTGAATTGGTGAATGCTTCTTTTTTGCAGGGTAGGTCCCCAGAGGCCTTGAAAGTAGCTGTAATCACTCCCATTCATAAAAAGCATGACGTGTCAGATATGAAGAACTATAGACCTATCGCCCTGTTGTCTGTATTCTCTAAAATATTCGAGAAAGCCTTCAGCAATCGACTCACTAATTTCCTTTTGAAAGAGAACATAGTTTCTGGAAGACAATTCGGTTTTCGCCCTGGCATAAGTACCGAGGATGCTGTTATGTCACTTTACACCCGTGTGCTGAAGGCCTTGGACTCTGGGAGGGTTTGTGCGCCGGTGTCTTTTTCGACTTGTCTCGTGCATTCGATACAATCGACCATGACAGACTTCTAGAAAAAATCAGGAGGTACGGAGTGCGCGGTGTACCTCATAGCTGGCTTTCCTCCTACCTTCGAGGACGTACTCAAAGGGTTCAATTAAAGGGCAATGATGGTGCGTATAACATGTCACATCTTAGATCGGTTTTGACGGGGGTACCTCAGGGTAGCATCCTTGGGCCCATCTTGTTCGTGCTTTTCATCAACGATCTGTTTGTCGGAAATTTACATACGACCCTTTATGCAGATGACACCTCTGCCCTGGTGTCTTCCCCTGGTGTGTCTGACCTTATGGGAGGCGTGAGTTTGGTGGTTGCTAATATGACTGAGTACTGTCGGATGAATGCTTTGCACCTTAATGGAAGTAAGACTGAGCCAATGCAGTTTTCCACCAAAATCAGAGATTCAAGTCTTCTTGTGAAGGCTGGTGGAGACACCTTGAAACAGGGCGATGAAGTAAAATTTCTGGGTATATTCATGGATTCTCGGCTGACGTGGCAAAGTCATATTAATTATGTGTCGGGCAGGCTGTCATCTTCTCATTACGTGATCTGGCAACTTCGAGATAAAGTGTCTCTTGAAGCTCTCAAGATGTACTACTTTGCACACGTTCAATCTGTGTTGAGTTATTGTGTTGCATGTTGGGGGCATTCGAGTCAAGTGGTTACCCTCTTGAAATTGCAAAAAAAAAATGACAATGACATTCAAGCCATTTAGATTTTCTTGCCGAGGTTTATTAAAGGAACTTGGAATATTGACTGTAACATCACTGTTCATACTCAAGTCTGTCATTAATGTCAAAAAACTGAAAGGAAACGAAATGAGTAGGAGCGATGACTCTAAGTACAATTTAAGGAAACTGAACAAATATTCGATTCCAAAGCACCGACTTGAATGTGCGGCACGGGGACCCAAGGCTTTACCCACCAAACTATTCAATAGACTGCCTGCAAAGATCAGAGCAATAGATAGACTGGCGGAATTCAAGTTTCAAGTCAGAGAATTCCTGCTGGCTCAGTCTTTCTACAGTCTCAGCGACTTTTTCAACAGTGAACATTCGTGAGTGTTCTCTGTCAGTCATTTATATTACGTGTAATGTTATTTATTTTACATCTTGTCCATTTATTTATTTCTTTGTGCTTATGACATTCACCCATACATTTTATTGTAATGTCCGAAAGCAAAAATAAAGCCTATTTATTTATTTATTTATTCATTTATTTATTTATTTTCATGCTCAACAGGATAAAGTTGGAGTCATTCGAAAAATTTGCCCGGAAGTGTGTTAAGGGTTCGACATACTACCCTTTGACCCTTCATTCAACGTCAAAAATAAAAGTTTAATCTCTTCTATTAATTTTTGTGGGTTATTCAAGGAGAGATTCAGTATGCCATGATCCCACATTTTGAGATAATCCCGTATAAGTTCACGCACACTGAAGGGAGTCGAATAACTCCGAGTGATGTAATCTTACATGGCATCTGACTATAACCGATCTTTCAACTCGTAATAGGGCTCTTTACTCTTCCTACGCATTGTCTTGTCAAAACCTGAAGTGTTTATTTTTTCGGTAATTATATTGCAATTTACAGTATAGTTGTATAGTCAAAGAACTCACAGCACAAACACAGTATTTCCATCGATTATTAAATGGAGACTTCAATGCTACCTCACGGAAGAAGCCTCCCTCTGATGACTTCAACAAAAATGATTTCAAGCACAAGCATATAATTTTTCACGTCCTGTAATGAAATTTCTACTTTCTAAATTTGGAAAACCTTACACTAAACTCTTCACCATAATGGATACCAACCGGGCGATTACTTATTCGACATAGAAGTTTAAGCAGCCAAGTGACTTCAAGCACTGTAGAGCCGAACAAAGAACAAGTACCTAAGTTACTAAGTTAGGTGAGATTGAAGTTGACTCTACTTCAAGTGCATTCAGACTGTGACTGTAGGCATGGTTTTATTGTGACAGTGACAGCCTAGACGCATCAAAGGTTAAGTCGACTTCAAAATCAATCATGAAATCGGCCGTGAGTATATAAATGCCCGAACACTTAATTATATTTTTTTCATCTAAATAGTTCACAATTTCATCACTTCTTTGAATGAGCAAACAAATTTGCCTCGCAAATTGAAATCTTTACAAAGTTGTAATTACCTTAACGAAACTCTGTTGAATTTTACCCATTAGAAATCACAGATCAATTGATCAGAGTTACACTTTTCCTTTTTGGCTGATATACCTTTTACGCCAACACAACACACGATATAATTGATCGTTATATTGACGAACCAGTCGAACACACATGCATACCGCATTATTATGTAAACTTTCTTTTTATAATAAATTACACAAAGTGAAATAATGCCATACTATAACAAAACGAGAGTAAAAGTTTGAAAGATAATTAATATATAAACAGATAGTTCAGTTAATGCCCGTATGTCTCCACTTTTCTATACTGAAATTGTATTATCAAGATCAAGCAAGTTTAGAGCTTAGGTTAGAGGGAAACCTTGCAATTACGTATCATTTTTGTTTTAATAAAGTGAAATTTCGATAATAAGTTGTCATGATGCGATTACTCGGTTACGCATTATAGTTGTCTTGTCATACCGCACGACATGATAAATTATAACAACGATACCGCGATTTCCTGTTGAATGTTGAAGACTATAGAAATTTCTCTTCTTATTTCCTTATTTGCAGTAAATTAAACTGTCAAATTCCGTGTTATTATAGGGATCTGTGTCAGCTGAATCCCTTTTGCCGGACTACAGGCTGGAAAAAAACTACATAATCATCCATTTGTAGAGATTTCGAATGTAACATAGGATAAACAATCAGTCTTTCAGCACACTAACGGAAAAAATTTGTTGTGGACGACACCAATACTCAACCGTCGGTATCCGGCGACGTTTAAGTGATGATTTTGTTCACAACGTCCTTTCGGAAAGAGAATCTGATTGGAAAATTGAAGGAAAAACATCTGCCAGGTTGAGCGAGCATCCCGGAAGATGACCTTTGCGTATACAAACAACATCGAAGGGCCCTGTGGCTCAAGAAGACTCAGGGGGCTGCAGAACCATAACCTCAACAAAATCCGGTTTTAACAGTCAGAAAGTAAAGTGTTAGTCTTTTGCAGAAGCTAAAACGAAAATGTTGGAAAACGTTAATAATAGATATGGTATTCAATGGCACCTCGAATGGCACTGCCGCAGTTTGTCAAAAATGGATGGGTCATGTATAGTCATGTATCACTGTATTATAAACAGAAATCTATTACACATATACCACATACCCACTGGTCACCTGGTCGATCAATTTTACAGATCAGTCTATCACAAACAGTTCACCAAAATCAATTTGGATAACGAAAACAGATTGAAGCGGAGTCCCACCCTTTGACTTGACACCCCATATATTTTTAAAAATGAACGTCATAAATTTTTTTGAATATTTTTCTCATACGTTTTTGAGTGGATTGCATTTATCGCACTCTGACGCATGCACAAAAGATTTAATAGGTCGCAGTGCAAAAAGGATCCTTCAAGACCAAATAAGGACTCAGATTGCGATACTTTTGACAGACCCTGTATGATTGTTGTTGGATGATTATTGATTGATTGATTTGATTGTTTGGCTTGCGTCATTCACTGAATATACCGAGTGATCATTTGAAAACTATCCACCTGCAATAACTCCCGATTCCTAGTCAATATTTCTTTGAGCAAAAATAGGTCGATTTTTATATCGAGGGGGACATCTGAAACATACATTGGCCAATTTATATCTTCAGCCCCCTCGCCCTCACTCACCCCAACTTTGAATTTTCAAACGACACCACCTACCTTGCGATACATCAAATTGGAAGAAAATTATTTCCTTTATGAAAAAAATATTTTTGAAATTTTTAACCCACCCCCGTCTCCCTATAAATTGTCTGAGTGTCCTATTCAATATTCTGGACCCCCCCAGTTCTCTCCAGCTCAGTCAACCTCATCGTGAAAAGCATCGATGAAAAGAATTTTTGGTGAAAAAAGTGCCACTCAAATTCAACCCCTTTCTCATTAAATTGGACATTTGGAGTATTTTAGAAAAGGAACAGGGGTTTTGAGAATTTTGAATTTTTTTTTGTCCAGGTAGAGAATTTATTTTCCTTTAATTTGATGTATCAAAAAGTAGGTATTGTCATTTTAGATTTTTAAGGTGAGGTGGGGGGAGCGAAAGGGTGAATTTGAATTGCACTTTTTCCATAAAAATTTTTTCTCGTCCGATGCTGTGTAGGATGACATTGACTGCATTGAAGAAAACTGAGAGAATAAGAATATTAAATTGGACACAGAAAATTTTAAGAAGAAGGGGGGTGGGGTTGAAAATTTTATAATTTTTTTTTTCAGAAAGATAATTTATTTCTGATCAATTTGATGTATCGCAAAATAGGTGATGTCATTTGAAATTTCAAAGTTGTGGTGGGTGGGGGCAAGGGGGCTGAAAATAGAAATTCGACAATTTTTGTTTCGGATGTCCCCCTGGATATAAAAGTTAACCTGTTTTTGCTCGAAGACATTTCCATCAGGAATCGGGAGTTATTGCAGGTGGATAGTTTTCAAATGATCACCCGGTATGTAGTTGGTGTTGCAATATTATTGGAAAAATCGTCAGTTTTTTTCTGAACTTAGTCTAATTTCTATTTTTATAAGTAAATTTTGACATCTTGTACTGATCTTTCCTAGGACGTGAATTCCTACAGACTGAATTCTTTTTTTCTAAATCAGAACACCGAGACGAGTATCTTTGTGAAGTTTTGAAGATTAAAACTTTTGTGATATGCTACTTGTTACGACCGAAAATGGGCCTACAGTAAGGATACCGCTATTTTGCTTTGTTTTACACTTTATTTCGTAATTACAGCACTACGTACTATAGGCTGGATTCCGTCCACTGTATGGTTTGAGCATGGTATCGTCTGATATTTTCCTCCGGGTGCACTGTTCCACTTTTTGGTTGAAATTGGGCACTTCTCTGGTCGGTTCCGTTCCTGAGGGGTGTTCGCTTGTCCTTGTTGTCGTCCTAAGTGTCCTGTTGTGCAGGATAAACCTGAAATTACTGTTTTAATTAATTGGAAAACTTTGTTGACGAGGGTGATCCTAACCTCATTCGTGATTTCGTGTCAAACTGGGCCCGGCCGGTGGTTGCCGCGGATGATGGCTGTGTGGATCGGTGTTGATTTCGGCGTTGTCTCCGCTCCTCGAAGATGCAAGCTTCACGGAAGAAATTGGAATTGGGAATTGACCGGTTTGTTTTGTTGTTCTGGTAGAATATTCCGTTCTGTCAATGCTGTCATACTTGGTTACCTGTCACTGGGCATTGCTGCCAATCGAGCATATGAACTGACACTGTTTTTTTTTTGTTGCACTTGCGCGGCAAAAACAGAAACAAGAAGTCTCAGTGGAGATAAACGAAAAAGTGGCGTCGCTATTTTTCAAAAACGTGTAGCTACCTGTAAAGTGAAACCTCGACGGATTTTGTGCATTTTTCTCGTTGGAATTGAGAATTGGCCGTCGAGATTTCGTCGAACTTGTTCGGATTAACACAGGTACACGTAAAAGCGAAATTTGTTTGAAAATTCGCACGACTGCGGTCGGATCAAAAATTGGAAAAATTCGTGACTTTGCCCCTTCACCTTCTATCTCCGATTTACCATCACCAGGTATGTCACTGATTTTCTTTGACGCGTTTCCCGAGGAAAACATTGTATATTTTTAGGCATTTGGATTTTCTTTTCGTGGAAGGCGGAAGAAATACTTCTCTTCATCGTTGTTGAGGACGGAATCTGGAGCGCTGAAGTCGATCCGTACAACTGAGTTTTGCAGTGTATATCTGCCTACTTAAAGAGCCGCACACGATCTGAGGTGGGCTTTGGAATTTTGCTTTGGGTGCTTTGGTAATAATTTGTTGTTGTTTTTTTTAGGCTTTTTTCCTCTTTTCTCTTCTTTTTTTTCTTTTCTTTCCTTTCCTTTTCTTTTCTTTGGTCTTTATTTTCCGTATTCATTTCCTGAGAATCGGAGTCGCAACCTGCTGGATCGAGGCGTGCCTTTTTGGAAGTACCTATCGTTCGTGTGTGTCATCAGCAATACACGAGGCCACATCACCGTCATCTAGGTCGCCACCATCAGTTAAGTTGCATGCTTCGGTTCCTTTTTTGTTTATTCTTATTTGTGTAGTGTGCTACTACGCTTGTAGTTGTAGTCAATACTATTATTCGGTCGTAGATATACCGCTAACCGTAGACACGTAGCACGTAGTTTAAATCAGTTGCAATCAATCAGTAGTGACGTCATACATTTGTTTTTATTGTATTGTATTTTGAAATTGTGATTGAATTGATGCATAAGTAGTTGAGTTAGTTCTGGCGCTTGATTAACAGCTTAGTTCTGAATACTATTACGTAGTGCCGCATACTGGCGCTTGCCGCGGGTGGGTAGTTGCGGAATTGGTCGTGGTAGTAGTCGCTAATTTCGGTCTAGCCCCTAACAAAGACTGCCCCGTGTACACGTAGGTAACATCCTTGTTTAGGTTGCGCTTGTGTTTTTTTTACAGGACACTACCTACGGCTGAGGCTCAATACTTGCCTGTTTCGGTCGAATGGTGTCGCCGCTACACCCAGTATCATTAACGTGTTGGTTTATTGTTCACTACTTACGGTATCAGCTCACTTAGGCCCTTCAGGCTCTTGTCAGTCAGGTTATGATACACCTGATATTTTATTTTAAACTGCACTTCATATAACTTATAACTGTACTTACCTTCACGTAATTTCTTTTGTTTTCAACATTATCATTTCCTGTCAAGTAATACAGACACACGAATTGGTTCTGGAATATATTTGTTTTATTACCTTCGCAATCACAACTACGTATTTTTTTTTTATAAGTGCTTACCTTATTGTGGCGGTCATTATTTCGTGGTTCATTTGAGCGCAATAAGTGATGAGTATCAAGTGACTTGGCGGCAAATTGGACTTTGTCTGATTTTCCCTTCTGACTATTTTTAGTTGTGTTTTCTTGATCAAACATCTTTCGACCTTGTAGAACGGTACTGTGGTGAATCAACTAAACCACGTGGCGCCCAGTTATCTATTTACCCACCCCATTCTCCACTTGTAGTCGGCGGGCCTCTGCAGTATCTAACTACCTGGTCACAGGAAGGTAACGAATTGAAACGTGGTTATATTTTTGGCGCCCAACGTGGGGCGAAGTAAACAAAGGCTGGCGAAGTAAACAAAGGCTGACGAAGTAAACAAGTGTAAACAATTGTAAACATTTCCGTGAATTAACGCAATAGAGGTAGCTAGGCATTGGGTATTCACTTTCTTTTGAGACTAGGTGTTTCCCTTACCCGTAGTTATCACTTTAACGAATTTTAAACTCAAATTTGGTTTTTTGTGTTTTGTTGAGTTTGGAAAAAATTTCTTGACTTTGTGGAGTAGAGAGTTGGTATTCGTGTGGTTTTCTATCTTATTTTATTGGATCGCAATAAATTTATTGTGATACAGGGCATCTTCTTCGATCGTGAACCCATCTTCTTCAACAAGTGGTGTGAAGCCGATTCTTCCTCATAAGTGGAATTTAAAGTTTGATGGTGGAAAAAGAGGGATGTCAGTTACAGCATTTTTTGAGAGAGTGGACGATTTACGCAAGGCTCGAAATGTCACTGAAGATATTCTGCTAGACTCAGGTATTGATCTGTTTGAGGGCAGAGCCTACGAGTTTTATAGAGATTGTCGAGATGAGGTCACTTCTTGGGAGCAGCTAGTGAACAAATTTAAAGAAGAGTATCAGCCGCCTTTTTATAGCGAGAAGTTGTTGGATGAGATCAAGGGAAGAACGCAAGGGCCAGACGAAACCATTGGTACCTATTTTGCGGTGATGTCACGCTATTTTGAGAGGCTGCAGTGTACTGTTTCAGAAGAAACCAAGCTGACCATTCTCTTACGAAACATCTCACCTCAATACCGATCGCAGTTGGGAGCTTTGGAAATCACGAGTATCAGCCAGTTGAAGTCTTTGTGCCGTCGGATCGAAGAGAGGATGCAGTCGTGTTACGCACTTCCCCCAAAGAAATGTCAATCGATGGAACCTGACTTGGCCTACGTAGGATTTGAGGACTCTCTCAGCGCGCTTAACGTTTCCGGCCCAGCGAAGTCTAGCAGTGGTGGAACTCAGAATAATAGTGAACAAGGAGCCCAGAAAGTGATCTGTTTTCGTTGCAATCAACCGGGACATCGAGCCATTGGATGCGCTCTGCCGAAAAAGAAGGTTTGCTACAAGTGCAAGAAAGAAGGATTCACCGTCCGCACTTGCCCAGTCTGCAACCAGGGAAACTTAGAGCGGCGCTTTTAGATGTTGGCCGGACTAAAAGGAACTCGCCACCCGCTCCGGCATATGACAAGTATGACAAATATAGACCTATCTTAGATTTTATTTTGAACCACGCTCAAAATGACGAACGTCCTTACTTGGAAGTGAATGTTTTGGGACACAGAATGTTGGGACTTTTGGATTCTGGAGCGTCCGGAACATTTTTGGGAAGTAAGGGTTGGAAGTTACTGAAGGACAGCGGAATTGTTTTGGACACTACGAGAAAATCTGTATGTACAATGGCTAATGGATCCAGACAGGAGAGTGCAGGCGTGATGGAGTTACCGATTCGAGTCAGGGACAGAATAAGGATTTTGGACGTAATAGTGATGCCTGAGTTGCCGCATTTCCTGATATTGGGATTCGATTTCTGGGTGAAGATGGGTGTCGTTCCAGATCTGCGTCACAACGAATGGTATTTCTCACCGGAAGAGGACTCAATTTGCTTATTGGAACCAGAAAAGTTGCAGACCATACTGAATGCCTCCGAATCTGAACGTCTGGAAGAACTTGTCGCTAAGTACAAGGCATTGATGGGAGAATCTCTTGGATGCACCACGATGGCCGAGCACAAAATTGTCACTAAGTCGCCGCCTATAAAACAGCGCTATTATCGGGTGTCTCCAGTCATGCAGGAACATATTGATCGAGAATTGAACGAAATGCTAGCGCTGGGAGTGGTTGAGCGCAGTAATAGTCCTTGGGCCTCACCAATAGTCCTGGTAAAGAAGAAAGACGATCAATACCGGTTCTGCGTGGACTATAGGAGATTAAACGCTGTAACCGAACGGGACAGTTATCCTTTGCCGCTGGTGGCAGATACTCTCGACAAGCTGAAGGACGCCAAGTACCTATCCAGTCTCGATATAAAAAGCGCATTTTGGCAAGTGCCTGTAGAAGAATGTTCGCGACCATTGACCGCATTTACAGTGCCGAACAGGGGACTGTTCCAGTTCCGTCGAATGCCTTTCGGTCTCCACAATTCGCCGGCGACATGGCAAAGGTTGATCGACACAGTCCTAGGCCCGGAATTGGAACCCCATGTATTTGTGTACCTGGATGATGTCGTGGTCATAACGCAAACATTCGAGGATCACGTCAAGGTTTTGGAGGAAGTTTTCCGTCGGCTACGAGAGGCTAACATCACCATTAGCTGGAACAAATGTCAATTCTGCAGACCGGAGATGAAATATTTGGGATATGTGGTCGATCGAAGAGGACTCAGGGTGGATCCGGATAAAGTGCGTTCGATGTTGGAGCTGCAGAGACCGCGAACGGTGACAGAAGTGCGAAGGGTGATCGGAAGCTTCTCGTGGTACCGTCGATTCGTACCAGAGTTCTCCACTATCGTCGCTCCCATCACTGCCTTGACGAAGAAAAACCGAAAATTTGTGTGGACCTCGGAATGTGAGGAGTCATTCCGGAAGATTAAAGAACATTTGGTTGCCGCTCCTATCCTCAGTTGCCCGGACTATTCTAAGGAGTTTCATATCCAGACAGATGCTTCAGGATACGGAATCGGTGCTGTTCTCACCCAGCCTTGCCAAGATGGCGACAGCGTGATTTGCTATTTGAGCCGGTCACTGACGAAGCAAGAAAGGAACTACTCCGTGACGGAAAGAGAGTGCTTGGCTGTGGTGTGGGCAGTACAGAGACTTAGGCCTTACATTGAAGGGGTACCTTTCACAGTTGTGACGGATCATTTTAGCCTGAAGTGGTTAAATGAATTGCAGGATCCGAGCGGTCGACTTGCTAGGTGGTCCGTCAAGCTACAGCAATATAATTTTAAAGTTGTCCACCGAAAAGGAAAAGATCTAGCCCTCCCGGATATGTTGTCAAGAGCCGTCCCTGCCGTGGATTCTGTTGACGTGGAGAAGCCACCGAGTAAACCGGTCCAAGATCAGTGGTACAGAAGGATGATGGAAAACGTAGCGAAATGGCCATTGAAGTTTTCTGAGTGGCGGTTTACCGGAGGGCGACTCTCCAAACGCGTGAAACAGGACTATCCAGAGTTGACCACCGGAGGCGATGCTTGGAAAATGGTTGTCCCGAAGGAGGATAGGCACGACATCATCAAGTCGGCGCACGACCCCCCGTTGTCTGGACATTTAGGAGTATACAAGACGGTTTCAAGAGTTGCGGAGAAATGGTTTTGGCCGAAGATGCGTCAAGACGTTGCCACCTACGTCAGGAAGTGCCGTGCTTGCGCCGCGCAGAAAGGTGATCCACAGGGAGCGAAGGACCATATTATACCTCACTCAAAGCCTAGTCGTCCTTGGGAAGTGGTGTCGACCGACTTGATGGGGCCGTTACCTCGGTCGTTAAAGGGTAATACGATGCTGCTTGTGGTGACGGATTACCTCAGCAAATTTTCGCTGGTATTCCCGTTGCGGAAGGGTACAGCAAAGAACGTTGTCGAAAAAATCGAGGGAGTCTTCCTCACCTTTGGAGTTCCCCGTCGTGTCTTATGTGATAATGGCGTCCAGTACCGCAGTAAGGAATTCAGACAGCTGATGGACGAGTACAAGTGTCACATACGGTTCAATGCCAATTATCACCCCAGAGCAAATCCGACGGAGAGGCAAAACCGGACTTTAAAAACGATGATCTCGACCTATGTCCACGAAAACCACCGCACCTGGGACGCACAGCTTCATAAGCTGGCCTGCGCACTGCGCACCGCGAGGCAAGAAACGACAAGAGTCACGCCGTATTTCGTAAATTTCGGTAGGAATATGTGTCTCTCAGGTGAGGACTATGAAAATCTGGAATTGTTGGAAGGTGAAAATGGCACTCAGACATCGGAGATCAGCAGAAACGAGGCATTCAGGAAGTTGTTTGGTGACGTCAAGCGGAGGCTGGAGATAGCAGCAGAGAAAAGCGCGGATCGATACAATCTCAGGAGAAGGCACGAGGAGTATCTACCAAATCAGTTAGTATGGCGAAAGAACTACGTATTTTCGGACGCTGCGAAATACTTTTCGAAGAAATTGGCCCCGAAGTTTGTTGGACCGTTCTTTGTGCATCGACGTCTATCTCCGTGGACCTATGAACTGAGGGATCAGGATGGAAACCTTAAGGGAACGTGGCATGCGAAGGACCTGAAGTCAGGACCTTCTGACCAAGATTAACCTTGGGGGTTAATCATCTTGTGGAAAGGGGGGATTTGTTACGACCGAAAATGGGCCTACAGTAAGGATACCGCTATTTTGCTTTGTTTTACACTTTATTTCGTAATTACAGCACTACGTACTATAGGCTGGATTCCGTCCACTGTATGGTTTGAGCATGGTATCGTCTGATATTTTCCTCCGGGTGCACTGTTCCACTTTTTGGTTGAAATTGGGCACTTCTCTGGTCGGTTCCGTTCCTGAGGGGTGTTCGCTTGTCCTTGTTGTCGTCCTAAGTGTCCTGTTGTGCAGGATAAACCTGAAATTACTGTTTTAATTAATTGGAAAACTTTGTTGACGAGGGTGATCCTAACCTCATTCGTGATTTCGTGTCAAACTGGGCCCGGCCGGTGGTTGCCGCGGATGATGGCTGTGTGGATCGGTGTTGATTTCGGCGTTGTCTCCGCTCCTCGAAGATGCAAGCTTCACGGAAGAAATTGGAATTGGGAATTGACCGGTTTGTTTTGTTGTTCTGGTAGAATATTCCGTTCTGTCAATGCTGTCATACTTGGTTACCTGTCACTGGGCATTGCTGCCAATCGAGCATATGAACTGACACTGTTTTTTTTTTGTTGCACTTGCGCGGCAAAAACAGAAACAAGAAGTCTCAGTGGAGATAAACGAAAAAGTGGCGTCGCTATTTTTCAAAAACGTGTAGCTACCTGTAAAGTGAAACCTCGACGGATTTTGTGCATTTTTCTCGTTGGAATTGAGAATTGGCCGTCGAGATTTCGTCGAACTTGTTCGGATTAACACAGGTACACGTAAAAGCGAAATTTGTTTGAAAATTCGCACGACTGCGGTCGGATCAAAAATTGGAAAAATTCGTGACTTTGCCCCTTCACCTTCTATCTCCGATTTACCATCACCAGGTATGTCACTGATTTTCTTTGACGCGTTTCCCGAGGAAAACATTGTATATTTTTAGGCATTTGGATTTTCTTTTCGTGGAAGGCGGAAGAAATACTTCTCTTCATCGTTGTTGAGGACGGAATCTGGAGCGCTGAAGTCGATCCGTACAACTGAGTTTTGCAGTGTATATCTGCCTACTTAAAGAGCCGCACACGATCTGAGGTGGGCTTTGGAATTTTGCTTTGGGTGCTTTGGTAATAATTTGTTGTTGTTTTTTTTAGGCTTTTTTCCTCTTTTCTCTTCTTTTTTTTCTTTTCTTTCCTTTCCTTTTCTTTTCTTTGGTCTTTATTTTCCGTATTCATTTCCTGAGAATCGGAGTCGCAACCTGCTGGATCGAGGCGTGCCTTTTTGGAAGTACCTATCGTTCGTGTGTGTCATCAGCAATACACGAGGCCACATCACCGTCATCTAGGTCGCCACCATCAGTTAAGTTGCATGCTTCGGTTCCTTTTTTGTTTATTCTTATTTGTGTAGTGTGCTACTACGCTTGTAGTTGTAGTCAATACTATTATTCGGTCGTAGATATACCGCTAACCGTAGACACGTAGCACGTAGTTTAAATCAGTTGCAATCAATCAGTAGTGACGTCATACATTTGTTTTTATTGTATTGTATTTTGAAATTGTGATTGAATTGATGCATAAGTAGTTGAGTTAGTTCTGGCGCTTGATTAACAGCTTAGTTCTGAATACTATTACGTAGTGCCGCATACTGGCGCTTGCCGCGGGTGGGTAGTTGCGGAATTGGTCGTGGTAGTAGTCGCTAATTTCGGTCTAGCCCCTAACAAAGACTGCCCCGTGTACACGTAGGTAACATCCTTGTTTAGGTTGCGCTTGTGTTTTTTTTACAGGACACTACCTACGGCTGAGGCTCAATACTTGCCTGTTTCGGTCGAATGGTGTCGCCGCTACACCCAGTATCATTAACGTGTTGGTTTATTGTTCACTACTTACGGTATCAGCTCACTTAGGCCCTTCAGGCTCTTGTCAGTCAGGTTATGATACACCTGATATTTTATTTTAAACTGCACTTCATATAACTTATAACTGTACTTACCTTCACGTAATTTCTTTTGTTTTCAACATTATCATTTCCTGTCAAGTAATACAGACACACGAATTGGTTCTGGAATATATTTGTTTTATTACCTTCGCAATCACAACTACGTATTTTTTTTTTATAAGTGCTTACCTTATTGTGGCGGTCATTATTTCGTGGTTCATTTGAGCGCAATAAGTGATGAGTATCAAGTGACTTGGCGGCAAATTGGACTTTGTCTGATTTTCCCTTCTGACTATTTTTAGTTGTGTTTTCTTGATCAAACATCTTTCGACCTTGTAGAACGGTACTGTGGTGAATCAACTAAACCACGTGGCGCCCAGTTATCTATTTACCCACCCCATTCTCCACTTGTAGTCGGCGGGCCTCTGCAGTATCTAACTACCTGGTCACAGGAAGGTAACGAATTGAAACGTGGTTATATACTGCTTGATTTATTGTAGTTTAAATGTTGTCGTTACTCGTGATTATTTGTGTATATTGTATTATTTCCTTATTTTAACTTCAAATTCTATTTTGGGTATCTACTGGGTAACTTGGCAAGAAATTACTGGATTTAAATCCATGCAAATAAACTCCGAGAGACATTTCACCTACCGCTAAAATAAAAATATTGTTAGGAAAGTTCCTTATAATAATAAATCTTGTTTACGGTAAACTTATTTCTCCAACATTCTTTTCTACGTGATGGTACCACTATTCGTGTACCAACCAACCTGAAGAGTAGAAAATCGCGCACCGCGAAAAATGCTAATTACAGGTTTTAGTTAGCAGTAGGTCCGTCCAATTAGATCTAGAGGAAGGAAAAGTGTACCGAAACCAACTAAATAATTACAGGTGTAAATACACAATGTGATTTATAGCTAATCGTCAAGTAGGCTGTGCTTGCGTTCTTTTAATTTAAACTTGAGTTGTGCTTACGTTCCGGACTTGGACATTATCATTAGTCTAAATTAAGTGGCACGTATGATGGGTACATCTGCAGCAAACTATGAGTTGTAAACCAAGAAAATTATCAGCTAACTAAGTTTTTATACTTTCTTGTGTGAAGCTTATGATAACGGTGAGTGTGGCCTACCTTATTGATTCCACTGTCATCGCCACCGTATGGAAATTGGCCGATTCTAGTCGATTCCTCCGAATTAGGCGCCATGCTGCTTCCGGATTCAAAGAGCTCACTGGAAAAAAATATAGATATTAGTTTAGATTTTTCACTTGTTTTTGGTTTTTGAACTTATATTTGCGCAGTTTTTTATATTTTAACGTTTAAGGTAGGTACCCGACCTGACTGACCTGATGTGAAGCTGGCTTGTACTTAAGTTATGTTGCTTGTCAAGAGACATCAAAATGTTGAAATCTTCCAAAAATTGACTGTGTCATGCGTGAAAATACAACTCGGGGGCCGCAGAGATCCTCCTCGGATTTTAAAAGAAATCGGGAACTCGTCTCGCGCGGGCTTCGCAACAAATGACAAATTATTGAAGGTATCGTTTTTTGGAATAACGTGTCAAAAAATCGAACCCACTTCAGGAGGTTAGAAATATTTTTCTCAACTGTCAAATAACACAGGGTACCTATAATTCTTTGCTGATTGATGAAAACTAGAAACAGATCAAGAACTTGCGCCTATTTCCAATATAATGGAGAGAAAAAAGCGTTAGACATCCCATTCCGCAGAATTCTTTCGTCCATCTGTAGCTGAAATGTGGGGAAAATGCATCTCAAAAGGTGACTCAGACGACATCGTGTGTAGTCGCGAATAATCGTGCCAAATATCGCCATTGCAAACTACAACTGAAAGAAAAGTTTTGGGGATTTTTTATAGTTTCAAATTGGAACGTACCTAGAGACAAAATCTTTTTTCCCGGTCACTCCAATCACGGTTCTGCTGAAAGCACTACGGAGTTGTTGGCCTTTGAAAATGTTTGAGCTTTTTTGCGGGCTTCTAAGCCATAATTGGCTGTTCAAAGTGGGGGTAGTTGGTGTTATTGTGAGGTGGTGGTCTGTTGTTTTGCTCAGTGGATATCGGGACGTATTCCTTCTGTAAGTACCTGTGGGCTTGTTTTCATCGTCTTGACAGGCGACAGTTTATATTTCCGGCTGCTTTCAATCTTGTTAACCCCGTGACAACCTCCTCCAGGCGGTCAAATTGACGTCAGTACGAATATCAAAAAGTAACTTTTCCCTAATTTGAGTTGTCAATAATTACTTTTTCAACAGACAACAAACACGCAAATATGAATATTGCGCCTCTTAGGGCCATATTGCGGGCACCTCGCATTTTCAATGAAACAAAGCTCTCCGATTACCACATCAGACGGTCGGACCGAAACTGCCAAGACACGTGTTTCGCTCTTATTGGGGGCTCATCAGTGCGCAGGCATTTAGTCAAACCATCCGATGCTGTGGCAGCCAGAGATCTCATGATAATATACACCCAGGAGGAAGGGCGGCCGGTAGCTCAGAAGTTACGACGCAGACCACCAACCAAGAGGTACCCGGTTTGAAACTCGGCCGTTCCCGAAGAACTTCTCTGCGCCAAGTGTAATGACTGTGTGAATATTGTATTATGTTACGTATTTAAAAATGAAAAGTTGATTGCTGATAACTAACCATTATTGTGTACATATGACCAAATGCAAAAAAAAACACCTTAATAGAAAGGGTACCCTCCTATGACAAAAAATTAGTCGATAAGGAGTGAAATATTATTATTATTACACCCAGGAGGACTCCTCATATGCGAGTCTCCCAAGCGGCGCCATCTATCAAAGGCATTCCGCAGATGCTATATTTCAAGGCATCAGGCAGGCAAGGGAATTGAACACAATTCCACGTAAAGCCACACCGTCACCAAGAGCATCGATGGTAGGTGTACACAAGTATACTCAAGCCGAGTAGAGCAATGTTTGAAGACAACAAACACGGAAATATAAATATTGCGCATCTTAGAGCCATATTGTGGGCACCTCGCATTTTTAATTGAACAAAAGAGATCCATGAGATCTCTGGCTGTCACAGCATCGGATGGTTTAGCTGAATGCTTGCGCACTGATGAGCCCCCAATAGAGGCGAAACACGTGTCTGTGCAGTTTCGGTCCGACCGTTTGATGTTGGAGCGGTCGTGACCGAGTGGTATACGTGATGGCAAGCTGACCCACTCGCGCTACGCTGTGTGGGTTCGAATCCCGCCACATCCATGGATATTTTGTGCTGTCCCCAAGGTTGCATGGTAGAGCAGCTAATAGCTGAGTGTCGCCTCGTTCAATAAGTCAATTGAATAAATAAATTTAAAAATAAATGTTGTGCTAGTCGGAAAGCTTTGTTTCATTTAATAACTTTTCCATTTCTTCTTGTCGAGGTATAAGAGGATGTTGCCTAGCTGCCAAGGCCAATTGTGATTTTTTTAGTCTCACCGCTCAAGAGTCAAAAATCCATTCCAGTTTCTGAGTTTAAATTAAAGCATTTGCTGCAGAGCGTGAATCCACCCTGTTGTGTACACAATCTATTTATAAGCCTGTGCCAAGTTGATCCATAAAACAAGGTGACTTGGACTTCATAAATACCTCGGATCGAATTAATTCAGAGCGATCACGCCTATTTCCTGTGTGGTTCTTAGGAAGAGAAGAGAGATAAAACCAGCGACGAGAGAAAAATCCCGATCGAGTAATTACCAATGTTAATTTTAGGCTTCTCTTCTTATTCGCAGTAGATCGAGCCGGCAGGAGCGCAGTTTTCTGTGAAAGATACCATCGAAATTGTCCGTGTGTGTGGTGCGTGTGAATTGAAGTCTGCATGAAGCCAGGAGAGCAAGTTTTTTTTTCGTTAGCATCGTATCTTTTATGTTGTATACCTATACTATACGAGGAATTATTAATTTTAATAATCTTGTACGTATAGGCATAGATTAAGTCGAATTCACACGCCGGTATATAAAACAGGATGTCGTTAATTGTACGGCTGTCATTGTTACTGTACGTCTGCTGGTGCTGCGGCATTCGTACAGGTAGGTACGTGAGTTGACAACGTGTCACCGGGCGAAAAATCAATGTTTCCGAGCCATAAACCGCGTATTCGATTATTATTAAAACTTGATATCTTTTAATTATTCTTTCATGAGGCTTTTGAATATTTAAGATCTCGTATAAGTTTCGACATACCTATTATGTTTATATATTTATTCTTGGGTGGTAAATACTACAACAGTCATGCTGAATTATGATGTTGTTAACTCAACACTGTCTTGAATTTCAATCAATGAAATTGTCTACATTTTTGCAGGCATTTTTGAGTTTCGTTCAGAAGACTCGGAAACTCTTGCCGGTCACGGCAACTCGGTAACTATCGCTGGTGCCTGGTGCTGGTGTAGTTTTTTCAATATTCGAAAGTTCGTCGTCAATAGCATCAAGTTTTTCAATATATCAGTACAAAATGTGGAAAGTATTTTAAAATCATCAGTACCTAATTTGTCTAGACTCTTATAGACTTTTGTTGAGTTATCTACGTTATGACGACATGCTGCAATAAATATTGATAAGAATCAGATCTGTCCATGCAAAAATCATACAGTTGTTATTTAAGTGGAGTCAAAATTAGAACACCTTGTATAAGCACAAAACGCACCACAGTACTAAAACAGGAATTATCCGGTCTAGAACCTGACATTCCTGAAACAAAGGGACGAAAGTTACATCTTGTAAGGTTGGAAGCAACACCACAAGAAAAAGTAGACCTACTGGTTGAAATTTCAACGGCTTCTAATTGGTTTCGACATCATCGGTAACATCCATATTCAAAAGAATCTTCCTTCGCAAATGTTTCTTCCGAGTCGTAGATAGGTGGCTGAATGAGCTCTGCTCGTAGCCAAAAACAAAACAAAAAAAAAATAAAAAAAAAGACGTAGATAGGTGCTCTTCTGATTCTATTTCTTTGGCGAAGCTACTTAGTCCAATGTGTACCATACGGTTGAGGACATTTTGTCCTCACCCTGTAAAAAAAAGAGATAAGTGGAAAATTTAAACACCACCCTGTATAACGGCATATACCTCGTCTTCTTTGCGGTAAAAATTCAAGAAAAAAATTCTTTTTCGAACGGGAGCTTCTTGACGAGAACTTATTACAACCCTGCATAAAATGTATTGTGAATTATCCAGTTGTCTTGAAAACCACGGACTGATAGCCAAAGGATCAAGTAGTCAGCGAACACTTCAAACAGAAAACAAAATCATTGTAGCAATCCAAATTCATATCAAACTGAGAAGAAGCAGAGACAAAGATGAGACTTTGAAATGTATTCGTGCCCTTGGGCTCCTTAGACGATCGCGTTGTGATCCAGGCGAATGAAAACTCAGGAGCTTACTCAACATCAATAAACACCCCAGCTATTCAGGCGTGATAAATTTTGAGGACCGCTAAAAATCTAATATTTAAATTTAAATGAAATAGCGCTTGTCAATTTTTTTTTTATTCGGACCCTTCGGTATAGACTGGCAAATATTTATGAAATTCGGTTCAACGTTTGAAACACCCCCTACCCCTTTCCAAAAATAATAATATTATCAGTGTTCAACTGGAGTCTATGGATTCAGGAGTCAACAAAACAGTGTTGTAAGGTCTCATTATTGTTATCCGTCTTCTTGGGCCTCTGTATAGCTTGTAGCGTACGTGTACATGTAGGTACATTAGCTCTACTTTCCGCAATAATACAAAGAAACATTCAAATGTCATCCGCAAACGAAGTTATGTACTGCCTCTTATAAGTAAAGAACTGTTAATTTCATAAATGATTTTTTTATGCAATTAGACACAAGTGAATACAACTAAGTACCTATACCATTCTTATGCCAATTTCTTATGAGAAATTCCATTAGCTTGTGTGCAAATTCTGAAGCAGTTACCGCCACACTTTGTTCACTTAATATTCTTGATGCTAGTATCCTCTTGTTCATAACTTTTATAAAATAACAATATTATTACTAAATCATGATGTTTATCACGAGGTTTGTCGCTTAAAAATAATAAATTTATTCTTATAGCAAGGTAGGCAAGGTGGGTGGTCCATCCTTACAGTGGCCTGACAAAGCACAACTACAAACTAGGGTATTATCCCACAAGTATACAGGTTGTTCCCCATATAATGTACCTTATCCCATCCGAAACTTTCTAAGGTAATTCGGCGAGATTTCAATGTCGATGACCGCTCAAGCGGTTCCAGCTTTCTGAGTGACGCTCAAGAAACCTGCTCTTTTTTGACACAGCTCTCGGCTTATATGGTTTTTTGCTTCGTAATGGTTGTTCAATGATTCAAGAGTCCTCAAAGACGTTGATAGAATAGAACAGAATGGAGTAAAACTTATTTTAATAAAAAAATTCCACCATTGTAAAACATCGAAATGAAAATAGAAATAAACAAACAGTTGAACCCACTGATCTTCATCCAAATCTTCACAATTCCGAATCAAAGGCCAAAACGCTGTGACTCCTGTGGTCGATCCACTCAGACTAGCTTATGTTCTCAATCTCGAAGTTTGTTCCCAAAACTTTTGTCACGAAAAGAAGCATGATTTCTGATATTTCGCAAATATTTGATCCACTTGGCTTGGTGTCACTTAGTGTGGCGGAAGTGAAGTTCTTGTTACAAACTTTATGGCTAGAACAATTTTCATGTAATATACCAGTATTTGATTCCATACGCAAGGAACAGCTGTCATTCAGGTCTGCTTTGTCCGACTTTAATAAAATAAAATTGCGAAAATCCCACTCCTGTTTCGTTGTACCTACGCCTTTTCCGATGTTTTTTGTCCGATGTTCCGATGTTTCCGCAACTACTTCTCACCTAGATCAGCGAAAATTCCATATGCCTCTTTGTGTGTCTCGCGACCAAAGCGATACATTTGGAACTCGTGTCCAAACTTTCTTCCGGTTCATATAGTTTTTGCGTAGATTAGTTGCCTGCCGTGGGCGTCCTAAACATACGTATTCCGACAACGGAACTAACTTTTTTGGGGCTAAATCTTTGCCGAAGGGATTCGGACATTTTCTTAGACTCAATCAAGATGCAATTTCCTCATTTGCGGCCGATTGTGAATTTGTTTGGCATTTTATTCTGACTCAATTTGGAGGCCGCAATTTGGCCTCACTCAATTTCACTGATTTGGAGGCCTCTGGGAGGCTCGAACTGAATCGGGAAACACTATTTGAGGTGCGTCGTCGGAAACACCACTTGACCCCGCTCTCCTCTGACCCGATAGATTGTCAACTAATCATCACTAGTCATTTTCTGATTGAAAGAGCTGCCATGTCAGTCTCCGACGCAGACGTTAGTTTGGTGCCCCAATCAAGACTGTCGAATTTTCAATATATTCAGTGACTCTGCCAGCATTTCTGGACGAGATGGAGCCGAGATTACAATATTGGAGAATTACAACAACGAACAAAGTGACAGTAGCACCATTCTACTTTGAAGCTGGACTCTTTTTTGCTTGTCAAGGACGACAACTTGCCACCAATTAAATGCCATCTTGGGAGAGTCGTGGAGGTTCACCCTGGAAGAGAAAGAAAGAGCCGTGTCGCGAGCGTTTACATTCTCAGTGGCATTGTTTGCAAATCATTTGCGAAAATATGCTCCTTACCAATCGACACTGGTGACAGTGATGTTCAAGTGTAAAGTTATCATTCGACATTTTTCTGATTTCCGACAGTTCATTTTCAAATTACCTGTGTTCATATTATTCATTCTGTTATATTTTTATTTATTGAATGCGAGTGACCGTGACTATGGGCGTACTTAACCCGATTAGCCATCATCCATACAAATAAAAATTATTAGAAATCAAATAATTAGTCGTGAGTGGTATGAGACATAATTTGAAAATGTCTAGAATACAGAGTATGGGAGTGTCCCAGAGCTCGCAATCTATGCAGAGTCGAATTCAGATAAGGAATTGCTCCCAATGTGACATAAACGAGTAGAAAAAAATCAAGTTTTTAATAAACTTTTTAGAATAGAGTAAACAGAAAAAATTGAACATTTCAGTGTTAGCATCATTTTTATTCACTATGCAGGGTGACTCAAAAATCCTGATTGTACAATTTTTCTAAAAAATCGCCCGCAAAAGAACTACTTACATAAAAACGAGTTATATCAGGTACTCCCTATCTTACATCGCCTTGGGAACGTCTGGAACTGTTTGCAATTGTTTTTAGAAAAAATAATCTTTCGAGTTTTTGGAGTTCAGGACTCACCCTGTTCGGTATACTTATAAAAAATCAAGGCGTTCATCATCGCTGGAGATGTTGTATCTTACTAAATAGTTAGGCATCTTCAGAAAAATTGTATAGCGAATATTTTTTCTACAATAATTTTTTTCTACCTAAACACCTGAACACTTATCGCGGACTCCATCAAAAGGTTAACACAGTGTTAACGCCAACACGCTGTTGAATGGATGTTGTTCTGGTTATCTCACCACGAAAAATTATAGAACTATCGAGTTATCGAGAAAATGAATCATTCTTTCATTCTGTTTTGTGAAACTGGGAGCTCTGTCACTAAATAGCTGGAATCGATGAAACGAAATCTAAGTACTTAAACTAAGATAGCTTTGGTGGGACTCGAGGTTTATTTTTATATGGTTTCCCTAATCCAAATCCTGTATTTGAGCCGATTCAGTTCACACCAAAAAAAATGCCCAGGGTTATATGGGTTGACACTCGGGTTGGCATTTTTAGGAGTTGCCATAGCCTGACTAACGTCAATATTTTTACACGTGATTACGATCAAAAAAAAATTCAGCAGATTCTTCACTACCTCATAAAACAATGGCGCTCATTAAAACACGATCAAGCATCAAAAGCGTTCCAGATTCCATGACGGTATACCCGAGTACCCTATAATTTAAGCGCCGCGTGCTTTTCTAATGTTCTAACATTTATTATAGATATACCGAGGGGGGCATAAAAAACCATACTCTTTTATTTCGGTCGCCAACTTCTGGTTTCTGACCGATTTTCACAAGTTTGGTATCCTGTATCCTTGTGTGTGGCCAGATGAATAGGCTACTAAAATTATACATAAATATGGCCGAAATGTCAAAATTCAAAATGGCGGACCAAATTTGAAATAAGCCTTCTTTTGTTATTTTTTTTCCCTTGCAATTTGACAAGATGACAGAACATGAGACATTTTTTGAAAGAACAAACTGTTGTCTGTATTTTGAGACTATCAATATCAGCTCAGGTGGTTTATTTGTTCAGCTGATGTAGCACATAGGAAAAAGTAGCAAATAATGAGAAAAATTATTGTTTTGTCTTCCGCAATTATATTTCTATAAAGTAATTCCAACTTTGGTATCGTGTGGTCAGTTGAACAGGCTACAAGAGCCAAGAAGTCTTATTGTCAGTTAAGTCTACTATCTTACTATCCATTTCCGAGTTAGACATTTCGATCATATTCACATAATGACTAGTCTATAGTCTGAGTAGTCTATTCACTTGGCTATATTATCATACTGAACCTGTCAAAATCACCTGAGAAACATAAATTTCTGTCATTCTGTCAAATTTCAATTGAAAAAAAAAACGGTGATGCAAAAGAAACCCTATATTTTCAGTTGTGTCCGCAACTTCAAATTTTGAAGCTTCTACCAAATTCGTGTATGGTTTTTGTAGCCTATACACAGGGCCGTTCCTAACGGGGCGTTCAAGGCGTGCGACGCACGCGGGCGCACTTTGCCAGGGGCGCAAAAATTCGACCGACTGGAAAAATTCAAAAAGGGCGCTTCGCGCCCCCCATTATAGCCGGGCGGTGCTTTAGCGTCCGATGCGAATACCAGTTATACCACTACGAAGCAATTTTCCGTTGTCAAGCTTATAGTTTATAGCCGACGCAAGCGGATACGTAACTGCATACGGTTACGCAAATGGTAGCGTAAGCAAAACCGCTAGTTTATAGTGAACGCTCCCATAGACGCACGCCTTCGTCGTAGGAGAAGAAATCAGAGGTGTTTTGGTTTCCTGAGTGTGCCGCTCCACTCCACATTGACATTGTTGTTCACTTAGCCATCCAAGCTCAAATTCTGATTGGTGGAAACCAAGCCGCATACGGTTAGGTACACAAGGCTATACTTCGACAAACTGAAAACGCCGCAATCGTTTATAGTGAACGCAATACTCGCAACCGTATCCCGTATACGCAAGGAGATGGTCAACATCCAACTCTTGCGTTGCGGATACGTAAATGACCTTGGTTTCCATCAATCAGAATTTGAGTTTGGATGGGCTAAGTGAACAGCAATGTCAATATGGAGTGGAGCGGCACACTCAGGCAAACAAATTCCCTATGATTCCCTCTCCTACGACGCGAACGTTCATTTATTGGTTCTCTGTTCGAATTGAGCGTTCCGTGTCGAATGGCTAAGTCACCGAACGTTACGCGAACGTTCTGCGAACGTTCTTCGCTAACGAATGCGAATCCTTCTAATTCGCTATAAGCGAATGCTCCTACCTAACAAGTATAAAAGTTAGGTATTCACTTGGGATCTCTGAAAGATAATGAAAAGTTCCCAGCAAAAAAGCAGAAATGTATTTGAAAACCCAAGATTCATTGATATCCTGGATATTATTGTTTTTTTTTTATTCAATCACTGAATTGTTTTTCTTTTTGTAAGATTTATATCTGTTAAAGCTGCATCACACTACACAATCTCTTGTACAATCTGTCAGGAACAATCAAGTTCATTGTTTTTTGACAGTATTTTGGCAGATTGTTCAATAAATTGTGTTGTGTAATTCAGCTATTATATTACTATTGTGAAAAACTAAAAAAATTAAACAGTGACATGGATTCTGAATTACTTCATCTATTTGGTCGGGTATAGAATAGGGGGGGGGGGGGGGGCGCAGACTAGAAGCTTTGCACACGGGCGCTCAAACCCCTAGGAACGGCCCTGCCTATACAACTGGCTACACAGTGATACCAAACTTGTCAAAATAGGCGAAGAAACAAAAATTCGGCGAGGAAGTAAAATAGTACGAGTACTTTATGGCCCACCCGGTATATTTAGTGTTTATGCGTTTGTATTTTTCCAACTAAACTGCGTGACAATTGAACTGCAATACCTAAAAATAAGGTGCGTTTTCAAATTGAGATAGCTCAAAAAGTATCTGACGGATTCCAGAAATTCAGGCATGTGAGGAAAGATCATTTCTTTGCCTATCGAATGCTGGTATTGATGATAAGTTTGATTGCACAATTTGTCATATACAGGGTGCCAACGGAGAGCGTGCAGATATGGGCAATCTTTCACCTTGTACAACTTTCTAAAAACAAGTCCGAGATTTTTTCTATCACCTGCTTTTGAAAGGTTGTATCATTATGCCGAAACGGTTTTGGAATTTTGACCCTAACTTTTTTTTCAAAAAACTGTGCCCAATTTTCTGAAATATGTATTTTCTGATTAAGGCAACGAAATAGAAATAGAGACATTTTTTGTTTTCAAACGGCGTCCATATTGAATTTGCTTACGAAGATTTTCATTTGAGTCTCCATATCCCCTAGAAACTACCCCGTTTGGGACATCGTCTCACAACAAGATATGCAATGAAGGCCTAAAAAAAGTACTCATCAATAATTGGATTGAAATAAGGATACTACGATGATTCCACACGTACAGCTCCCTAAAAACCACCCCTTGACTTCAAGGGACAGGGACAGGGTTGGTGGGGCAAGGGACATGCAATACATGAAAATTCCAAAAAACGTCTTTTTCAACTGTTCTACTAAAAAAGTGATGCTACACAATGACCCTCTACACAGGTCATCCCAACAGCTAGCCTCTCGGAAAAAGGACGACTTTCAAAAACCAGTACTTCCGCAATACCTCATTTGTTGGAATTTTATTAAAATCTGTCGCCCCTGTCGTAGTTAGCCCCTACGATGATTTCATTCACATATCTACCCGAAACCCGAAGCATATTATGTCTTATTATACCAACCCTGTCCCTGTCCCTGTCCCTGTCCCTTGAAGTCAAGGGGTGGTTTTTAGGAAGCTGTACGTGTGGGGTCATTGTAGTATCCTTATTTCAATCCAATTATTGATGAGTACTTTTCTTAGGCCTTTTAAATGAAGCATTGCATATCTTGTTCCTTGTTGTGAGACAATGTCCCAAAAGGGGTAGTTTCTAGGGGATGTGGAGCCTCAAATGAAAATTTTCGTAAGCAATATGGACGCCGGCGCTGTTTGAAAACAAACAATGTCTCTATTTCTTTTTCTTAACCCATATAGCCCGACCGTCCTTTATAAAGGACGGTAAAAGTTTTTTTCACAATAATCAACTGCTATTACTAGTATAACCAGATAAAGTCACTATATACCAAACTTCAAGTATTGAGAGCCCATTCATATCACTAGTTCGTTATAATTACTGAATTTGCTTGTATGGTGCCCTTTTGTTTGTTGTTGGCTTTTACAATGAATAACCAGAGGTAGGTATATTTTGTTGTTAATAACAGTTTATGATTGTTTTTTTTTATATTTGGGTACTTCAAAGGTCAAGTAACTTGCCTGCTACCAAAACTTTAATTTTTTTTCAAACGGTCCCGTGCAAAAAAACGGTGTCCTTTATAAAGGACGGTAGGTCTATCCACTACTATCAACTACAATGATGTCGTTTTTATTTCACTTATTGGAAAAGACCCCTTACCATAGCACAGTTACTGGAAGAAATCGAGAAGGATGTATTGAAGATATTCCAGGAGAAATACCAATTTTTTCTCAAAAATACAAACGATGAGTGCGATACGGATGAAGATTCAGCAGAAGAAAATTTTATTGAACCAAACAACTTGCCAGAAACGCAGCTCAGAGCCGAATTTGGGCTACAAGTTTTGGATTGGGGCTTTGCGGCTAGGCATTATTGTCTATTTTGAGAAATGACGAGGTTCTGGTGATCAGAAGAAAAAGCACATCGTAGCACGTAGATCAACCGCTACTGATATAATCATACCACGAGAATATAGGCGGTGTAGATCGTGATGATCAAAATCAAGGCTAATACAGAGTTTCAGTCAGAGGGGAAAATGGTATTCTTCACTATTTGCTCACTGCATAGATATGACTATGCAAAAATCTTGGCGACTAAATATAAATAATGGCGGAAACCTCGACCAACTAAAGTTCCAAAGATCTATGAGAACAGAGCTGCTGGAAACTAACAATAAAATGACAAAGAAAAAGACCTTCGAAACTACCCAGAAACTTGCATGAGTTTTTTCATGAGCATGAGAAAATCACCGGCGATGCGCGGTATGCCATAAAAAAATCAATTTTATGTGCAAAAATTGTTATGTCGGCTTGCATCTCAAGGATTGTTTCATTTTTCACCACACTCAAAATTCATGTTTGTTTGCAAATTTATGTCTTGTATTTGTTTGTTTAGGTCTTCCTTCAATGATTTTTTTTTGTTCTCTGATGTTTTTTGTTTTATATTGATAATTTCATGTTTTTTGAAGTGCAGGGGAACATTTTTCAGTCGTTTGATGTTATCAAAAAATTTATATTTCATAGTAGTACATAGCCCTACCGTCCTTTTAAAAGGACAGCACTTTTCAACTAAATACAACACTCAAAGAATTTTTTTCTTATTTTTGTGTAATTCCACTCTGCTTAAAAGACCAGAATTTCAAGAAAAATTTTCGCTTACGAAAAAAAAATCAATTCCGGACCATATGGGTTAATCAAAAAGTGCATATTTCCGGAAAGTGAGCACAATTTTTTGAAAAGAAAAGTCAATGTCAAAATTCCAAAACCGTTTCGGCATAATGATACAACCTTTCAAAAGCAGGTGATAGAAAAAATCTCGGACTTTTTTTTTCGAAAGTTGTACAAGGTGAAAGATTGCCCATATCTGCACGCTCTCCGTTGGCACCCTGTATATGACAAATTGTGCAATCAAACTTATCATCAATACCAGCACTCGATAGTCAAAGAAATGATCTTTCCTCACATGCCTGAATTTCTAAAATCCTTCAAATATTTTTCGAGCTATCTCAATTTGAAAACGCACCCAATTTTTAGGTGTTGCAGTTCAATTGTCAAGCAGTTTATTCATTGTTCAACGTCTTCAGTGTACCCCTCGATGTACCCTGATTTAAGTATTAGACCTAATAGCGAGCGTAATAGGTAGTTTTATATTCAGTGAACAAATTAAATCCGGTCTACTTATAATATTTTATTTTATTTACTATACAATCAATTATATCTCTGAACCTACCTAAAATAAGCGTGAAAATCATAAAATTCGTTTGCATATATTTTAACAGCCCTTTAGACCATCCAGCCAGCAGTGACCATCAATGGCCAATTCAGCAGTTCTATTCGCACTTAAAGTGAACGGTATCCCGTCATCTGGCCAGCGCGTTATTTCTTCGTTTCTTCTTCTTCTTCTTCTTCTTCGTATGTCCCCCACCAACAGGGCCATCGACTTCTCTCGTGGCACACGCTGATGGCTCTTGCGCTTCTGCACTTCTGGAGGATATAATATAGTAAAGTGTAGTAAGCAAGAAGAGACCTGATAATAGCGGGACTTTTACTATTCGCGAGGAATTCTCCTCGGAAATCGAAGCGTTTCTTGAAATCCGATTGACCAAAAAAATATCGTTTAGACGATGGGCAACTTTCTTTGGTCAAGCTTGCAACGACAACTTACTGTTCTTTCGAATAATGATCCGCAACCAGTTTGCGTCAACCAGCAAGTAGTGAACGCGTTTGTTCAAGATTTGCATAGGTGCTTTACACGGTCTCTGTGGAATTTTCTTGTTGTCCATTTCGAGAAGTATCTTTGTACTTGCTAAACTTGCTTGACGTATTTCGAAATGCACGCGGCTTTCGTCATGAATACTCACTTTAGCTGGATGATTGATACAATTTCACGCTTAATTTGATGCGAAACAGATGGTCATTACGGACAACTGGGTCGTCCCAATTTGTTATTAAAGGAAAGTGCAATTTTCTTCGAAGTGAGTACCACCCAAGACAACCAAAGTGGTTTTTCGCGGAGTAAAAACGTATGTATACACACATTCCTTTGGGTTTGGTATAAAGTCAAGTTCAATGTACGTAGGTATACGTACACACATTTTTGAAGCGCGACCATCAATGTTACGTAATGACAAAATAATGGCGAGAAATGAGTATGAGTGTCTTTTAAACATCAAAATTATGGGCAAGTTGTGTGTTGTAGTGTGTGCGTTGAAATGATTTATGCGTTGGGATTTGAACTCTTGAGTATTATCATGACTGGGAGGCATCGGCTTCTTGTGCCACAGGTCATTAGCATATTAGGTGGTTATGATGTTGTACAAGCATTTTTTTTAATAGCTCGTATAATTTGAATAAAATTACAATTATTATGGATGTAGATGGGCGGACGAGGTCCAGGAAGTAACAGCTATGGGCAGAAAAATCGCGCGGAAGATATCTTAATCGAGAACCATATGGTTTTCGGCGGATTTCTGGCGAAATTATGGGCACGGATGCGGAAGGACAGTAGTTATTGATCGTCGTGAACTAATGGTGGAAGTGACGTGTCTACAACAATATTATAGGCACAATAGCTTCATTATTATTCACAAATATAACTGGACGGTAACATTGTGGACTTAAGTAAAGTAAGCACGAAGACCACTAACTTCATATAGCATAATGGGGTGATAGAAAGAAAATGAATCCTGAGAGTTTCACTCAAGGAGTTTCTGATGATGCCAATACTGCCACTGGAAGAATGGGTTGATGGAGAAGCGGTTTTAAGGGCTTTTTCGAGAATAAAAAATTCAAACGTGGCATGCGACTTCCTTAAAGGAAAACGTAGGTATGTTTATTGATATCTAATTTTCACATTAAAAAAAAATCCATACATCTTCATGATTTCTCTAACTGGGAGAGCTCTAAAGAAGGTTATAAGCTTCGCTTATGAATTTGACAAGCTATTTCAAATGGATCCTCCGCCAGTTATACGGGTCTGTGGTTTGGAGTTAGAGTCTCCAGCGAATGAAAAATCTCTTATGATTATCTTCCAAATTGTAATACGCATCGAGCTCTATTTCTCGCAGTCCAGTTCTCAATATTTCGATTCGACATCTGTTGCGATGTCGGCTGATGATTGGTCAACTTAAGTGGTGGAGTCGGTACGCTAAAATTTCGTGCACTCTTGAGTGGAGCAATGCCGTTTGGTAGAAATACTCCCCAGACCATTTCAAGAGATTTGACCCGTCGCGTTGGGACACGAAAAATTTCCCTCAATAGGAGGCACTCTAGAGGGATTCAAAGTTGAGCCCCAAAATGTTCAACAAATGATCTTATTCAGCACTGATCCAATTTTTAGGCGTGAAATGTGATCTTGTCAAGTCTTTTGAAGTTGACAATGGTTGTTTGAAAGAAAAAAACCGGAAAGGGGACGAGGGGGAGAGGATTTTTGAAAAATACCATGCACTCTCTTTTTGTTCAATTTTGATGTGTCAGTTGCAATTCCATCCATTGACGAAGCAACGTTTTGAATTGTTGAATAAAATATAAATTGGACATAAAACTGGCTCGTCGGGCCAGTCAAAATTTTCATTAGGAGCAGATGTAGAGGTCTACTTCTTTTAACGGTATTTTAGTCGATACACAAAAACTGTGTGAAACTTTGAGTGACGCAATGTCATTTGGCATACACATTCCTCAGATCGTTCTGAGCTGTTCGATATGCCAAACCACGCAACATTTTCATTGGGCGGTATTTTAGGGGGCGTCAAAGTTTGGCTCCGAGTTGTTCAATAAATAACTTAACTTGACACGGATTAAATTCTTAAGCATCAAATGTGGTCATGTCGAGTCCTCTGAAGTTGATGATGTAGTTATTTAAGACAAAAACCAGAACATGGGGGTACCATGTTCCTTGGTGGTCCACCCCTCGTTTCTTGGAAAGTGTCAAAAATTCCGGGCACTCCTTTCAGACCAATTATGAGGTGCCACTCACGATTCCAACGATCAAAAATCGATGTGAAATATTGAATCAAGTTTAACAGGTGCAAGTGGCTGGTCGGGCCAATCAAAACTTCCATCTGGGGCTGATATAAAGGTCCGCTTTTTACCACTCCGTTTTCAATTTCGACACCGACATCGACAAATTTCTATCTCAAGCTCCCTCGCCCCCACCCACCCAAAATTTTCAAATTTTGAATGACACTACCTACTTTGCAATACATCAAATTCAAGAGAAATAAGTTCTCTTTCTAAAAAAATATTTTTTTGATTTTCAACCCCACCCTTTTTTTCCTAAAATCCTCTGAATATCCTAATTCAATATTCTTGACCTCTCAATTCACTTCAATGCAGTCAACCTCATTCTGTACAGTATCGAGGAGAAAGATTTTGGATTTTATTCCTTGTTGATTTTATTTTTAAACATTATCTACTGATGTGTTTCACATTTGTTTTACTGATGTTCCTCCGACTCTGTTTTACTAATTTTACGTACATTGAATACCTGGAATAATCAGTGAGTCGCTAGTCATTTTGTCACATATTTGAGTCTTCCTCCTTGAGCCTAACTCAGTGGTTTGTTTGACGTGGTTCTTCCATTGTGTGCCTTGTTTCCGAATCCGTCACTCTCCTTTTCCTTTGACTGACAGTTTGACATATTTTTTGCTGTTGTGTTTTTGATTGTTTTTGTTCATTTTACTGTGTCATTTTGCAATTCTGTCAGTCCTGTGTTAGGTGTTTTGGGAAAAAGAACTTAAAAGAATTATTTTGCACTTATTTTGCTTGAGTTAATGTAAATTCCTGTGCAATGAGCAAATTCCTGTGCAATGAGCGTGTTTTATTAAGCTCCTTCTTCTCTCTCTCCGGGTCGTCTCACTCCTGAACAAAAGCGGACCGAAGGGTTTAAAAGCGGGCACAACGAAAACAAAAACCGGCACAACAAAGGGTTTCAGATTCCTGATTTCGGACGATCACAATTAGGCCAAAAGAATGTCATGTCAGGGGGGTAGGGGGGTCATATAACAACGTGTCCTGTTTGGAACAGACTGCAAAGGGGGTTCCGACGTTCACAGGGGGTGGCGTTCCTGATGGTCACTGGGATCAAATTCGATTGAAGGTCACTTTGTAGAGCAAAGTTATTAACTTCTTCCACATTTGAGCCAAAAACATGACCTTGGAGAGAATCGGCATCATAAAACGTGAATTTGTCAAAAATTGACATAACTTCCTAGTTAAAAACTCAGATGGGGGGATGAATCAAGAATCGTTTCGAGATATTATGATAAGCTTTCAACAATTCAATGGGAAAGAATCTACGATTTTTTTTGAAAACTTGTGTACTGTTGAAATTTGGTCATTTTGACACTGGCTTTGTTGTCACCTTGTACATGGTGAAAACTGTCAACGTCCACGTGACGTTGGTGGTGGTGGTGGTGGTGGTGGTGGTGGTGGTGGTGGTGGTAGTAGTAGTAGCAGCGAAAAACCGAACTCGACATGATAAACCGTTTGAAGATATGGAAGACATTTGCTAGAGACTGACTGGAGGATAGGCCACAACCTATACAATTGGCGGAGGAGCCGCTTGGTCTCAGTAGCTCCAACCATTTGGGAGATAAGGAAAATATTTGCTGGAGCCATGGGATGAGCCTCTATCTAACCTCGAGTTCCACCAAAGCTGTGCCATAAAGTTTTAAACACACTGTTAGTGAAATTCCGTTTAGTCAATTCCATCAGCTAGTTGACGACAGAACTCCCAGTTTCACACAACAGGACGAAGGTCGAAACGAAGGGATTATCTGTTTGAGTCGAATTTTCATCAATAATAGCATTATGGAAATGAGGCCAAGGAGTAACTTATTATCGAGAATATTATATAATGGTGACATGATAATGTATGTCAAGAGGATGCAACTTAATATCAACTACATCTCGCATGGTGGCAAAATCCCACTTTCAATTAAAATGCGACAAGGTATAGTGGTAGCATAGTTTACCTCTTACTATATTATACTTATGATAGCTTTTCTGGTAGTCACCTATCAGGTCAAAGCATTCATGGCGACAGAGAGCTTGAGCATTTCAACCGCAGTTGAACTATAATACAGAAAATAAGTCACTACATTCAATCATAACTTAGCTGGATATGCTCACACTTTATCGCACTTTCATTAGATTGAGCTTTGAATTTATTAGCTAATGATAAACCAGATCAACTGGACAAATATGAACTTTCTATTGTATGTATAATAAAGAGTAATTTCTATGATCCCTCAAAACACTCCCCAACTCCACTCGATTGCACATCTAGGATTGTAGGCTTCTAATCATCATGTCTGTAATTTCCAGACAATTGTTAGGTGACCGCGTCGTATACGTCATTCTATACGATAATTATTCATGAAGACCTCCGAGTCAGTTGATATCATTTTCGCATTGTTTATCATTATCGTTATACCGTATGGCACAGAAAACTCATCGCACACTGGGTTTAAATAGCCATTAATAAACAATAAAAGTTATATACCCAGTATTAAATGTTCCTGCAATTCAATGCCATGATTTACAATGTAATTTATCGGTTGTGTGTAGCTGAAGAAGTTAACGGAGTGAGAGAGCAAGCACCAGATGGATGAATTATTGTTAATGGCTAGTGGGATACAATAATTAATCTCACACTGTATGCTCGAGAGACCTAGTTTTTACTGGAAAAAAGCACCATACTTTATGCACTATAGAGTAGTTGAGATGTCACGTTATAATTATTGTTGTTTGGAAATGATGGAGTTTATATCGTTCCCGTTTTAATTGAAAGAATATTTCGGTCCAATTGGGATGGTCTTGAATTGCACCATGAAACAATAAGGTATATCCACCGATACTACAAGCATTTAATTACGACTCACGACAGGAGTTTCGAGGAAAAGTCACAAAGACTCTTTGATAGTGACTGAGTTCGGTGTCAGTTGAACTTTTCATATGCCGGTCCAGCGAAACAAACAATGAGGCACATCCAGATGTGTAATTATACCTCACGACAGGTAGTAGGTAGTAGAAATTCGGTTAGTATTAAAATCCCATTATAAGAACAATTGTGAAAAAAAATTAAGACGGCGCTTGAGAAGCCATACAAGATTGCTTTCAAAAAGTTTAACGTGGCTACATCTTGAATAACCAAATTAAAAGTCAAAGTAAGCGAAATTTTACTAATAGGCAAATAAAAGCGAATTTTACTTGCATATAAGCCGGCTCAACATAAAAAATCTTAACGAACCCGGCCATACTTGAGACCATACTCAAATATTGGTTCTTTATGCAAATCGCGGGCTTCCTCGAAACGTTAATCATACTTATTTCAGTCATAAATTATTACTCCCCAGCTATACCAACAAAGTGAAATGTTTCATAAAATTAATTATAAAACAATAAATTAATTATGCAGGCGCCCATTTTTGCAGATGTAATTACGTAATTTGTTAATCATAACTTTATGGATTATACCTACATCATCCTATATACTCGGATACTTGCAAGAGAAGCATCCGCGTGAAATTCAATTAGTTTCAATATTGTAGAAAATGATCCATGACCCAGAATTTCTGATCAACACCTCTCCGGAGATTTCTTTCTTCTCCATATATTCTTCTTATAATCCGCGGAAATGTATGAAGGCATGCACAACAAGACCAGTATAAAATCCAAAAGCCGTTGGTCATTTAATCGACAAATGGTAAGTGCAAACGAAAGAAAAGAGAAAACGCGGTCTTCCGTGGAAAACTTAAAGTTGAACTTTCTTTACATGGCAGCTGATATGTTGATTGTTTTTAATGTATACGCACTGATTTTGTTCTAATTACAAGAGCTGCGGTAATTTATCACTTTCATGCATTGGATTATTGTCGGTGATGGAGCTATGCAAAACCAATATCCGCAATTTCGCGACTAGTTTTTGAGTCTACAAGAGGAGCTCTACAGGGTCCTGAAGCAGTGCGTCGGGCTATCCTGTCGCCCGTATAGGAGATAAAGATAAAGCTCGATAACACCTTTGTCGCATATAATACTAACGATCAAATGATTGATGATTTATTGCAGGATTTTCTCCCATTCCTAGGAAAGCATTTGTGGAACGTCCTGGAGAGTCTGCGGCGAACGCTGCAATCCAGTTCGTCCCACAAATGTTCGATGAGGCTCAGATCTGGCGATAATTCTGGCCAAATCATCTGGACGATGCCGGATTTTCCAGAAAATTTCTAGCCCATTCAGGTACATGGGCTCAATTTACGTCATACTACTATATACAGGGTGTCCCAGAAATGGCGCATAAACTCTCCAGTACGTTGTAGCGGACCTTCCAGGGAACTCTAGAAAAATAGTAAAAAAATTCCTCCTTGACCACTCTTCGAGATATAAGACTTTGAATTTGAAAACTCAACTTCTTTATTTCTGTGATTTATTCAAAACCGCAATATTTATCTTATGGGGACCAAGCCCCTTTATCATTTTCTGGTGAAATAATCCTCAACAACTTTTGATTAACGGCTACAGCCAATTTTGAATTTTGCAAGTTTTCAATCAAATTACCCAGAAAATGGATCTGGCATCATCGGTGAAAAACAAATGAGTAGGTATACCTACGATCTGACATTGAATAAATAAAAAATCGAATGAAGTCAATTTCTGACAATAAGATCAGTCAGTGTCATTTTGCATCATTCCTGCCTCGTTTTCACTTTTCCGCGATTAATGTATGCGGCTAGCGAGTACACTGATATGTGACTGATTTTGGGCGAACGTCGCGGCAATCACTTGCAGGCGGAACGCATTATTTACCCCCAGCAATAAATACCCTCAAAGAAAGCATCCCGATCGTATGTGGTAATGAGAACAGAAGACAGAGCCAGAAGGACCGGACAGGTAGCATCAGTATTATTACAAGCAGATCGCGGCCGTCCTCGTCATGTGAGGGTACCTGATGCCTGATGCTGAAGAGGACGTTTTTGAACTGCTTCAGAATCAACCAAATCGAAAGGCTCACAAAGTTTCACCGGGACTGCACACACTCACTTTTTTCTCGAATACGAGTAGTCCCAACGCCTATCGTCAAAGGAGCTTGACGGATGTAGATATACACACATGATTTGCAATGATTCTTCTTTGGATTGTTAGTTCAGAACAAGTTGAATAAGTGAAAAGGGTGTGGCGTTTTTTTTAAGTGAATTTCTTTCTGAGACAGCCTCAGTAATACGGGAGAAACGCAGTTTTACAAGTTTATTTTCTGAATGCGCGAAAGTTGTTGAAATAACGAAGAGGTGCGATCGGTAGCTATCAAAGCCAGTAGCTGTGTCAATAGGCACCAGTATCAACCTACAAGGAAATGTCTAAATTGGCCCTAACAATGACCGTTTCTATGATGACCATGTTTATATTGGAACAATTATTGTATTCTTACCTAGCGGTACGTATGTAGGTGAACACGTGCAGTCGTGCACGTTTGCCAAATCGACCGTTTAGTTTTTTGGCGATAACTTAATAAATGAAAGTCAAAGAATTTTTCTACTATTTTTCCCCGACTCTATGATGAGTTCCCAGCAACGTACTGGAGAGTTTATGCGCCATTTCTGGGACACCCTGTATACAGGGTGATTCACCACCAAATGGACATAGCTTAAGGGTAGGTCCAGTCTTTCCAGGCGAACCAGGATCTGGTTTTGAAATTTTTCTAACACTGTTCGTTTCGAAGCTACAAGGTGATTCATCTATTTCGTAGAATTTTTTGACAAGCCATAACTTTGGAACGACCTAATGGATTCGATTGAAATTATGTGGGTTGATTCTTCTATTGATAGCTGACACATCGCTTCATCAAGCAGTTCTAAATTTCCAGGGCCGGTCTTGATAAAAAAAACTTCAAAGCTTTTTTTAAAAAAAGACTTCTGTATGCATATTTTTCAAAATTCATTTACATATTCAGAAACCACATGAAACATACTTTTGATATCGCAAAAAAAATTGCTTGGCAAATTTTTTTCACGTTTTCTCAGTAACTAAGTAGGAGCAACCAAAAATTCCGTCAGAATTTTCGAAAAATTTATGTCACGTTTCTCAATTTCAGCTCAATGTGGGATAAAAGTAAAGTTGAGGGAAATGACAAAAAAAATTTGAAAATTTTGATGAAATTTGTTCTTGATACTGAGAAAACGTGAAGAAAATTAAATTTTTTTTTTGACGAAACGGCTGAAATTTGAGGCCATGATAGATTATTTGCGAATATTTTGAATTATCAGTTTACAAAGAATCCTAACCTCAAAAATCTTCAGGATTATCAAAAATTTTTTGACTGGTGCCAAGCAATTTTTTTTGCGATATCAAAAGCATGTTTTATGTGGTTTCTGAATATGTGAATGAATTTTGAAAAATATGCATACAGAAGTCTTTTTTTTTAAAAAGCTTTGAAGTTTTTTTTATTAAGGCCGGCCCTGCAAATTTCGAACTGCTTGATAAAGCGATGTGTCAGCTATCAATAGAAGAATTAACCCACAAAATTTCAATCGAATCCATTAGGTCGTTCCAAAGTTATGGCTTGTCAAAAAATTCTACGAAATAGATGAATCACCCTGTAGCTTCGAAACGAACAGTGTTAGAAAAATTTCAAAACCAGATCCTGGTTCGCCTGGAAAAACTGGACCTACCCTTAAGCTATGTCCATTTGGTGATGAATCACCCTGTATAATGCATAATGTTTGTCGGCGAGGGAGCTCCAGGAAAGTTCTTCCTCAATTGTTCTCGTTAGTTCATAATACTCAAACTCTGAGTGGCATGGAAGTCTTTACTGTCAACTTCAAAGCAAAGTTACGGCATGTACGAGTGAGTATATAAAGTATAGATCCTATTAGGCTATGGTTATAGCGGGTGACGGAAAAAAGATCGAAATACAAAAGGTCGAAAACAAAACATCGAATGCATAAAGTCGAGAAACAAAATAACGAAACCACAAAACATCGAAAGCACTATTGTCGAAAGTACAAAAGGTCGAAAATCAAAAGATCGAAAAGTGAAATATCGAAAAGCAAAAGGTCGAAAACCAAAAGGTCGAAAAGTGAAATATCGAAAAGCAAAAGGTCGAAAACCAAAAGGTCGAAAAGTGAAATATCGAAAAGCAAAAGGTCGAAAAACAAAAGATCGAAAAGCAAAAGATCGAATAATAAAATGTCGAATAGCACAATGTCTATTCGACATTGAAGCACTAGAAATACCTGTTTTAAATGTGATTACAATTCGGATCGATTGAGGAGCTGTGACTCCCTCAGAGAGCACTTGAGGAAAAATTTTACTCTCACTTTTCGACTTATTCGTCAGAGATAAATCACCTCTCAAAGTAATATGCAAGGCCACCGAAACACCTGTATATTCTTTTAAATCTGATCAGCGTCAGCGTAAATTAACTTAAGACTTATAAATCTGTGCACGCATGGACCTTGTCAGGTTGAGTGATTTTTTTGCAGACCTGATTGGGTTTTTTTACGCAAAATCCACTCTGAAACGTAAAGCTGTGCACATGGACCTCGTCAGGTCTAGTAGTTTTTTTTTTTTGAAGACCTGATTTGGTTTTTCGACGCAAAATTAACTTGGACTTATAAACCTGTGTACATGGACCTCGTCAGGTTCAGTAATTTTTTTGCAGACCTGATTCGGTTTTTTTTACGCAAAATCCACTCTGAAACGTCAAGTTGTGCACATGGACCTCGTCAGGCTTGGTATATATATTTTTTGAAGACCTGATTTGTTTTTTCGATGCAAAATCAAGTTGGACACATAAAGCAGTGTACATAGACCTCGTCAGGTCTAGTAGTTTTTTTTTTGAAGACCTGATTTGGTTTTTTGACGCAAAATTAACTTGGACTTATAAACCTGTGTACATGGACCTCGTCCGGTTCAGTAATTTTTTTGCAGACCTGGTTTGGTTTTCTGACGCAAAATCAACTCTGAAACGTCAAGTTGTGCACATGGACCTCGTCAGGTTTCGTTTTTTTTTTTTGAGGACCTGATTTGGTTTTTCGACGCAAAATCAAGTTGGACACATAAAGCTGTGCACATGGACCTCGTCCGGTTCAGTAATTTTTTTGCAGACCTGGTTTGGTTTTCTGACGCAAAATCAACTCTGAAACGTCAAGTTGTGCACATGGACCTCGTCAGATTTTTTTTTTTTTTGAAGACCTGATTTGGTTTTTCGACGCAAAATCAAGTTGGACACATAAAGCTGTGCACATGGACCTCGTCAGGTCTAGTAGTTTTTTTTTTGAAGACCTGATTTGGTGTTTTGACGCAAAATTAACTTGGACTTATAAACCTGTGTTCATGAACCTCGTCAGGTTCAGTAATTTTTTTTACACAGCTGATTCGGTTTTTTGACGCAAAATCAACTCTGAAACGTCAAGTTGTGCACATGGACCTCGTCAGGTTTATTTATTTTTTTTGAAGCCCTGATTTGATTTTTCGACGCAAAATTAACTTGGACACATGCATGGACCTCGTCAGGCTCAGTAATTTTTTTGCAGACCTGTTTCGTTTTTTCTTTTGACGCAAAATCCACTCTGAAACGAGAAGCTGTGTACATGGACCTCGTCAGGTTCAGTAATTTTTTTGCAAAACTGATTCGGTTTTTTGACGCAAAATTGATCTATACTCATAAATCGGTGTACACACCACACAGACCTTGTCAGGTTCAGTATTTTTTTTCAATGCCTGATTAGGTTTTTCCACAGAAATAAATTTGGGCTAGTTGATTTTTGACTCGGTGCTTCTCTTCTCCCGTCCCAAACTCTCAAATCATTTGTCTTTACAACAATTGTACATACACCTATTGCTCAATTTCGATTTTCAAGGTTTTTCTTTCTAGACCTTTTCTTTTCGATTTTTTGTTTCTCGATCTATTGCTTTTCGACGTTTTGTTTTTCGACCAATTGTTTTTCGACCAATTGTTTTTCGATCAATTGTTTTTCGACCAATTGTTTTCCGACCTTTTGTTTTTCGACCTTTTGTTTTTCGACCTTTTGTTTTTCGACATTCTGTTATTCGATATTATGTATTTTCGACCATATGTATTTCGATCATCATCACTTTCGATATATTGTAAATTCGACCTTTTCTTTTTCGACCTTATGCATTCGATGTTTTGTTTTCGACCTTTTGTTTTTCGTTCTTTTTTCCGTCACTCGGTTATAGCAGGTCTAAATTTGTAGATCACAAAAAATCGAATCCAAACCAATTTTCTTGACGTGACTCACAATTCCTTTTCAAACCATACAAATAGCACCGTTACTCGAAAAAAAGAGCCATAATCGACGCTGTTGTACCGCGATCAAACCATGCAAAAAATCACAAAGACGGGAAATTATGAGACTTACGGCGCGATTAAGCGGAGATACACGCGGAGATTGATATCTCGAAGATAATTCCTTCAGGAGACTAATTTTGCTGAAAGAATAATCTCAAAAATACCGGTGTTTGTCAACAGCATCCAAGGCGTCAAATTAAGACACATCCTGCAAGGAAGTGCTAACCCGCGCCGTGATGGAATTATTGCTTAAAGCAATTAGGCAGAGTTAAATGGATTATTGCGCAGTCACCTTCCGTTATTAATAAATGAAATTTGAATATTTAATAACAATTATTTATGGCGGAGCGCATCAGTAAAAAGTAAAATCAGATGGTATCTCTCGTCAGACCGTGTTGGTTTTATGATGATATTTAAATGAGGGAGGCACGCGTGCTGCAATTTTCGGTTACGTAGGTACAACAAATTGCAATAATTGTGATGAGCTGCGTTTATTCAAATTGTGGAGAGTGAAAAAGTAATTTTCATTGCGCTCGTAAATAACTTGGTAATGCCGGCCGCCAGGTTGGTATAACGGGTGTTCATCAAACAGATTCCTCATGATCCGAGGTTTAGTGTCACCAGGCGTGCGGTAATATAGACCTTTTTGTGTTTATTCAACGTCGGCCTATTTCTGTAACTGGGCCTAACACCGACGCCGGTGGAAGCTTTTCTCCACTATACCGAAAATTTTGCTGAACCCTTGTAATTGTATGTTCCAACACCAGGGTAGGGTTTTCAAAGACCACCAACATTGCATGGGGTAGGCATCATCGTTCACATTTTACGTGTTCTTATGCCATGCATTTAGCAAGCATTCCAACTAATCAGAAGATTGGTTTTCAAAACGAAAATCCGACCGCTCCCGGTGGAGATCGAACTAATATATAGGCATACTTAATATATCAATTTCATTATTGTTATGAATCTGCGTTATGTACTTTGATAGTTAAGCGTGAATTGTAAAGAATTATTTATTATTACTGTGTACTACTTAGTGGGGTTGGTAGCCATTCCCATACGGCATTCAATGATACAAAAAATTCCTTCTGCATGAGTGTTCTACAAGGCCTAACGAACAATATTAGAAGGGGAAGCACAAGAGCTTCCCCTTAGGGGGGCCGCAGGGGGCCCTGTCAAGTTGACGGTTCAAGAACTCCTACCAAACCATCTTTCAATTTAGTTGTATCACTCAAATGGGGATGATGTGACTCCATTGTGAATCTCGATGGCATTGGTCGCCATGTCTCTTTCATCCTTCATGCTTGAAAAAATAATATCTTCGGGAGGTCAGAGAAATCAATTTTTATTTTTTTATACATACAAGAGGATGCAAAGTTAGGATGTTTTGTGTCTTAACCTGTTATTTGGCATTCCCAAAATCCTATTATGAAGTCAATTTTTCAAATTCTCAATTTTGGGTTGATTGTTGATTGGTAGGCTAAGAAGTAGGTATTTTTTGACATCCAGTCCACACGTACTTTTTTCAGTGTCCAACTGGAGGTTATTCAAATCATCATCAGGGGTGTATATACTGAACTATTTTCTAAACATTATCCGTGGGTTCCACAAAACAGATAATACGAGATTAGTTGATTTACGATTTTTGTTTGTCGATTTATAGCTGACTGATCAATGGAAATGCTGGTTTATCCCTTAATAATGGAAAGATGATGAGTCTAGTACAGATTTCAGGCATTTTTTGTGAGTTATCACCTAGCATTCAGCAGAAAAAAGTTCAGTTAATCTGCAATCAGCCTTGATCGCTGATCATCTTTTTTGTGGAACTGACGGTATGTCAAGAAAACCAATTCTTGACCGCGCATAGAGAGTACACAAATTATTTTTCTTTCGGTCGGTCGAATTGCGATGCCTACTACGCCCGTCAGGGAGAACGCTGAGCATCGCCAGACTAAACTAGTATGAAAACAGCTCAAACAAATTCGAAAATGACCAAATCTCTGAGTGCTGACTCAGAATTGAATGCCAAACCACATAATGAGTGTTTCAGGCAGTTTTGAATTCGTTTATGCTGTTTTCATGCCAGTTTTAGTCTGGCGATGCTCAGCGCTCTCCCTGACGGGCGTAGTAGGCATCGCAATTCGACCGACCGAAAGAAAAATAATTTGTGTACTCTCTATGCGCGGTTGAGAATTGGTTTTCTTGACATAAAGTTTAGAAAATAGTTCAGTATATCTACCCCTGATGATGGTTTGAATAACCTCCACTTGGACCCTGAAAAAAGTACGTGTGGACTGGATGTTAAAAAATACCTACTTCTTAGCCTACCAATCAACCCAAAATTGAGAATTCGAAAAATTGACTTCATAATAGGATTTTGGGAATGCCAAATAATAGGTTAAGATACAAAACTTGCCAACTTCGCATCCTCTCGTATGTATAAAAAAATTAAAAGAGATTTCTCTGACCCCCCGAAGATATTATTTTTTCAAGCATGAAGGATGAAAGAAACATGGCGACCATTGCCATCGAGATGACAATGGAGTCACATCATCCCCATTTGAGTGATACAACGAAATTGAAAGATGGTTTGGTAGGAGTTCTTGGACCGTCAACTTGACAGGGCCCCCTGCGGCCCCCCTAAGGGGAAGCTCTTGTGCTTCCCCTTCTAGTATCGTTCGTTAGGCCTTGTAGAACCCTCATGCAGAAGGAATTTTCTGTATCATTAAATGCCGTATAGTACCGTTTTTTAATGTGTACCGACCCCACTAACTGATTCATAATGGACCTATTTCTTTTTCACGCCCCTTTTGCCTCCTATCGCCGCTCATTGGCTAGATTTGCCTCACAATCTCCCGTAGCAACTCTGTCAGTGCCACTGACTTTCTCCTTGTCATTACCCCCGACAACGATATGTTACAATTTGTCATCAGTTGTCAGTAGAACAGAACCAAAAGTCTTGCCACGCTGCAACCTGCAACCTACAGACTCGACAACGCTTTACTTCTTTACAAGAGTGTAGTGTAAGCATCAAATGAAGGGGAACCAGCGTGATAAGGGGATGAAGTATAGTGTGAAAGGATATTTTGAAGACGTACTTGTGAATAACCTGGAGGTAAAAGCGGAGTGCTACAGGAGCCAGAAAAAGAAACAAGCTTCTCAAGAAAATTTCCGGAACAGCATTTGTTTTCAGCGTCATCTTTGTACCTATCACTGGATGAATAGAAATCTTCCACTCTAAAGTGCCGTGAGCACACCAAAACTGAAGCAAAATATTGAGGTTTTGTTGTGAAGTTGTAGTGGGTAATCGCCAAATAGGAAGGTGAGATAGCATTCCCAGCACTTTGAACGGTAATTTGGGTGACCCCGCTTTTGGCTTTGTGCAACTTGTAAAACAGCTGAAATTGTTTCGTTCGCCTTCAAATTCTTCCTGGTGCCGGTGTCTTCCAGTGGCGGCCATCCATTTATTTCGCTTATTTTCGTCGGCAGGAAAACCGTAGAACGAAACATTTGAGGGAAATATTCCCTTGGACTAGTGCGGACAACTTTTCACACAATATACGAGCATTTTTCGAATTATTCGATCAGTGTAGCGACACGACACAGGTTGCAGTCATAAGTGACAGTGACAATTCTAATTCATTGTGACTTGTGACAGTATCGCCTTCCTCGAATTTCGCGCCTAATAATTGAAGGCCTTTAATTGGCCAGGGGTGTGGCTTAAAATTGTTCATCCTTGTCTGAACGTCTCTGTTCCCCATAAGAAATAGGTCTATTGACATAAAATATCTCACTCGATCACTCTTCACTCTTGACTTCGCGTTAGATTTCCTCTCGCGGTGTCCGCCCTCCGCCTCCACTCGTATTCCATAATGTCTCCCTCTTCCAACTCTTTCCGGAAGGTACTTGAAGGTTTTCTCAGCGACTACTCAACTCCGGCTTATTCTAGCACCGGTTGCTATAATCTTATCGCGGAGAGGTCTAGGTTTCAAATGCTACAAATCTAGAGTTTCGCCAAGGATATGGGAAGTCTTGAACATCAGCTCCTCCACCAATTCTCTGACAAATATCGCAACCATGATTATCCGACTCGCTTCCAAGCTTCAACATTGTCTTGGAATGTTGTGCTCTGGAAGAAATTCTTGACTGACAGGCTCTCCATATCTGGAGAATTTGGCACAAAATCAAGTTTTTGGTCATATTACGGTTGCTAATCAAGATAAATTCCCAATAACGTGGAGTTTGGTACCGAACTTGATGAAATTTAACGACTCTGGGCCCTTAATTTGCCCAGTCCCATTTATCGATTCAGTTTCATGATTCTCCGCGACATCTTGACTAATCATTCTGAACTTTCATGTTAATGAACCTATTTTGATAAAATTCGAAACCTACTCGTGTCTCGTATAATTAGTGTTGCCGTCTAGAGTTAGACTTTCTAGACTCTTGTCTTGAAAAGGCGTCAAGACTTAGACAAGACCTCTAGAAACTCTTGTCTTGAAATTTCTAGACAAGACAAGAGTAGGGCTGTCAAGATCAAGAGTCTTGATTAGACTCTTGAAAAGGAAAAAATTAAAAAAAATCAGATATATTACTCTCCGTTGATAGTTTTCATTTTCTACTGAATGTGTGATTAGCTTGGAGATTTCTGACAGAGTTTATTGACAACATAAAATAACATAAATAAGAGTAAACGGTATGACAAAATGCTATTCAAAACTGTATCTACTTGAAATGAAAATGATTGCAATGGCAAAGTACCGAGATTACTACAGACGATATAAAATATCTCGTCTTAAAAGTCCCTACTTTTTTCAGAAAAAAAATCTTGGAGTTTGGGTGTTCAAATTGAAAGAATAATGAAGCAATAAACCTCTTTTGCGCTTGCGCACTAGGCAGGCCATGATGTCATTATGCATTGGCCGTTGTTGTCAGGCTGTATCTGATGGGCAGTCTACAGTCCATGAATATTCACTAGTTATGCATTGGCCGTTGTTGTCAGGCTGTATCTGATGGGCAGTCTACAGTCCATGAATATTCACTAGTTATGATTAAAAATTAGGAAAAACAAAACAACACATAGAAGCATCTTTCTGTATAGCTATTGTGAATTTTATATATCAGAAGACAATGTGATTTTCGGTTTGTGGTGGCAGTTCAATATAAATTTATCAATTTTGCATCAGAGAATGGGAAAGCGTTGCCAGAGAGATGCCATGTCGAATTATGTTGATGTCTTGTGATTTTATATTCACACGACATCTCCTTCAAATTCTGTATGTCTCTACTGTTGTTTCCGGTTCTCATGCGACAGTTTTGTCCTTGGTTTCGTCCAAGTGATTTTTTTTCAAGGGCTGCTCCAACATCTTCATTTCTGCTTCTCCAAAAAATAGCTGCGCCTTCTCAGATCGCAACTTAGGAATTAGGTAGCTCGATATGGCTTTTGGTCTATGGCTACGTTTACACCGTGGCTTTGGTCCGCGACCTAAGCACTAAATTCGACCCAAATAAATTTAGTCCACGTGGTGTAAACGACCGTAGACAAGGACCAAATTAGGACCAAGTAGCTTGGGTCAGGTCTCCGGTTAGCCGTGGACTGAAGTAAATTTAGTTTTTATATTTATTTAGTTTAAGTTCATATTTTAAAATAGGTCGGCCGCGTTAGTCTGCCGGTGGAAACGCTGAAAGAAAAAAATTACTTTAGGTGGAATTTGGGTCAGTGCTTGGGTCAGTCCAGCTTTAATCCACCGGTGTAAACGTAGCCAATAACTGCGAAACAAAGTGTTTCTTGCCAATAAAAGGAAAATGATTCAGACAACATGCTGCTGCCGAATATCCTTTCAATGTACCAAGACAAAATACCGATTAAGCTGATGTTCTTTTCACAACTTGAGTGAAATTAGTCTTCTTGCCCGCGTCAGGTTGACACAAGCGGGAACCTGACACAAGTCTGCAAATGATCGGTATATTTTCGACAAATATTTATGACCACGTCCGCATCACGACCATCTGGGAACTCTGGGTCCTGCTTAAACCCAATTATTTACATTTCTTTGTCCAGGAGCAATGTTTCAAACACCAAACAGCAAAAAAATAATATTGAAGTTGATTGTTCAGCTTTTTTTTTTTTTTTTGACTGGTGACTCTTCCGTTGACTGTTTCTCGACGTTCATGTGGCAACCTGGTATTGTTCTTGGCTTGCTTATTCACTCGATTCGAGCCGATGGACTGCGGTGAGCTAAATTTCTATATCCTTTCCCGGTGCCAGATTTTTTGAAAAATTTCCATCAAGAGTTAGAGTCTTGTCTTGAAATTTTGAAATGATCTTGATATTTCAAGACAAGAGAAGAGTGAGGCAACTCTTGTCTTGTCTTGTCTAGACGGCAACACTACGTATAATTATCTATGATAATGAGGTTGGTTTCACGATTCGCTGCCATCTTGGCCCGCCATATTGACTTTTCTGCACCTTCACTGATTTTGAGAAAACTTCTCTATCACACGATGCGGATCCATACCCGGAAGAAAATGTGCAAATGAACCTCACGCCCATGAGGGCATAATTCACTCTTTTACGTCTAGCCCCATCTCAATGTCATTCAGTTGCTCGGTTATGGTATCGTTGTTTTGTTGTGCCTGAGTAGTCATTTGTGGTCAGGTCAGGTCAGGTCAGGTCAGGTCAGTAGTTACTCAGGGCAAGTGCAGACACTATGTCACGGTAGCGCACGGAATAATTCTCTTCTACATTTTTCGTCACGTTCGAATGTTCACACCCTCAATCTCGATCAATCTTCACTTGGAACAATGCTTCTTCAGTTACTGGCATCCTTGCAGATTGGTTGTCGACCCTTGAAGTTGATTCAACTTCGTCACCACTGCGTTTTTAACCACTCTGCGCCTCAAAAGTAGGAAGTGTTTTTAAGTAGGTTTTATGACATTTCTGATATCGATGGACCGTCTCTACTCCACGATTCGCATGGCATGGTGTCTTGTACGCTCTCATCCCGTTGTTTTCATCACGACGAAATCTAATCTATCAATTTCGACACAATTATATTCCCTTCCATTCCTAGTTGCCTTTCCATTCAATGATCCTCTATCTTCGTCCAACATTTTCCTTCGCTCTCTTCGACCGATTCTTCGTCCGTTCAACTATCGCATATTGACATCTCTTCCGCAGCAAGAGCTTATTTTGACCTTTTGGCAAACGCGATTATTAAGGGCCAACCTTCAGCCTTGTGCTGATCTCGGGTAGAATACACTCAATTCTGTGAAAGCAAATGAGCCTTCTTTCTTTTCGTCGCTATTTGTTTCGGCTTCATCATATTCTGGCAACTTGATTCGTGCTTTCAAGGAAACCGAAAAAGGAGCCGGCCCTGTAGCTTGTTCTCCCGATGAAATTAAATGCAAACATCATTTTGTTAAACATGTACCCTAAGTATAACGTGACTTTCCAGGTCGTTTTGCTATTCCTTAACCTTCCAAGGAAAACTTTCGTCCTGATTTGGGAAGGACCCGATCAGTTGCGATACCTCCAGCGATTCCACATAGTTGAAAAAACTTCTCTCGAGCTTCCAACTTTGCTGCTTTGGAGCTTGTTTTCAAGTTGGAAATACGCCTGCGCAAATGTAGCGTGAATCCGATCACTATGGCAACACAGCAGAATCCGACGCGATGATTGGCTTATCAATGCCGTAAATGAGTAGCGCAAGTTGCATCGCTGACTTGAAATTCAGCTCTTTATATCGTGACAACTTGGAAGACGATGCTGATAATTTTATTTCCGCCTCGAGTTCATCGTACTTTGTGCTCAGTCATCGTAGATAGAGTTTTCAAAAAAAGTTCAACCAGCGCCTTACGAGTCGTTCTCAATCCTGGTGGAATAAGTGATAACTGACAAAGCGCGAGCTTTGGATGCTGCCCTTCAAAGTTACACACAGGCTGTCCCGTTTTTCAACGCTCACTATTGGGATCTCGAAAACGATAAGAGATACAAATAGTAGGCGCAGGAAAAATAATTGACGTCAGTAGATCGAGAACTTTCGAAAATTTCAAGATAGCCAAATAATAGCTGTCATAAATAAAGAAGTTGTAATTTGAAATTTTCGACTCCGATATTTTCCAGTTTTTTCGGGATATTTCAAAAGCGACTTTTTTGACGTTGTTTTTTTTGAGAAATCTAGGATTGGGAGCTCAAGACAGTAAGATTTGGTATGACACCATCACCTTTTTTGGTTCAGCGAGTTTTTTTCCACTTCCTTCAAGACAGAAGATAGCAGGCGTCATATGCATATTGAGCATCATTTTGTCAGATTCGGTGTGGGCCCTACAATAACATAACACTCACCATCTCATTCAGATTTTTAGGAATCGGTGCCGTAGTTGAAGACCAGATGAATAAAACGTACGAACCTGAAACAAAACGCAAGAATAAGCAAACGGGAATTAGAAAAATGTATCTTGAGAATAATAATAAAACAGAAGAGGCAATGCAAGTTGAGATATGGAGAATATTATTACGATCTACAACAATAAAAAGTACAGGTCAACAAACTGATCCTTTTAATCCTTTGTTATAGCTGAATGCATAATTACAAATCTCTGTTTTGTTGCCAAGGATAAAGCATCAACCAGATACCTCATATATGCATCACAAAGGCGTCAAATCATCCACATTACAATAATAGCTGAAAAAGTCATGCTGGCTTCCTCAATCTTCCTCCTTCACAACTCTTTTGTTAGTCTGATGGGACTCGGATTTGATTTCAATATATTTTCAAAGCCTATGGGTGCCACATCACGTTCAATTTAAAACAACTGTCACTTCTACTTGTCAGACCGACTTTTGTATAGTTACATTTTGGAAAGTAGGTAATATTCTAAGTTAGATGAAAAAAGTGAGTTAAAATGGACAGTAGTTATCTACAATCTTATTTGTTATATCCTCATGGCTGAAGACGGTGCAATTCAGAAGCTTATGTGGAACAGGTTTAAGTATACAGGACGCACTTGTACCATTTAATCAGAACACATAGTACCAGCCTCCTTCGATCTATCCCGCATGCATCTATAAATTACCCATCAGCGATAGAAAAATATAATATGGGACGCAAATGAGGTTATTAGTGCGGCACACTGTTTACACCAACCTAGCAATTTGCTGTACGTTTAGTTTTGCTTCGAAATACCAGAGTAGAGGCAGGTAGGTTTATCTGCGAGTTGGTAGCGGATATGCTAATGCTCTGCCATTAACTTCGAATGCTGATAAATAGACCGATACCTTATATCGCAATTTTTCACCAGGGTGTTCTTGATAACTGTCATAATCTTCATAGAGAATAATCTGTTACATATAACACGTAGCTGATAAAAATTGCCATCAGTGAACTGGTAGCGATTGAGGTCTGGTAAGTTGATCAAACCTGAACGAGCAAAATCCATCGATTATTTTTAGTTCTATCAATTATTCAGTTCTGGAACATTTTTGTTCCATTCGAACATATTCAATTCTCAACGTTTTTCCAACTGTCTTAATTTGACAGATGGCATTCAGTGATACTCGGCGGTTGGCGGCGTATTGCGGTTAGCATAATACCCTCAAAGTGTGCCGCTTTGCAGGTTCATGCCTATGCTGAAAGATGTTGGTAATGCAGGTTCCTGTAACTGACAGTAATGCTAGTTCCTGTGTGCGCCGGTAGATGGCGCTACCATGTTCCAGTAAATGGGAACTATAGGCAAAACGGATTGTAGAGGGCGACGTGTTCCATGCACCCATTTTGACACTCTTGACAGTTATCGTACATAACCTCCCTCAAAGAAATGTACGGAAAGGGGAAAAGTGCTAATGCTCAAAGAAGAGTCGAGGCGGAGAGGTGCCCCAGTGAGAAGAAAAAAAGAGCTGGTGCAAAGGTGCAGCCTGGTCTGGTACATAACACAGCAGTACCTTTTTTTTTCCACCGCTATTTTTCGCTTGTCGACTCTTCGACTTTTCTCTGCTTTTTAATTCACAAAGTGACGCAAACCGCTGGTTAACTGCTGAGTGTTGACAAATGAAAATGAAATTAATTACACTTCCAAAGTTGAGGTTATGTACGCTTAAAATGACACTTATGATAGCTAGGGTGCATGGAACACAAGCGCTATTACTTTGGGCGTTTGCCACTATAGTTCCTTATTGTGCTACTGTAGATGTTGGTAATGCAGATTCCTGTGTGTGCCAGAATACCCCTAGCTATACTACTACGCATGTATTCCAAGAAGTAGGTGGGATGACAATATTATCAGATTCATTGTCGATTCCGCTGGGTCTAATTTTTTGGATGTATCTTGAATAATTATGTGTATTTTGGAACCTCGGTCATTTTTCCGCGTCATAGCCACATCAAACACATGAAATTTGACTAGTACGAATAACGTAAAAGAGGATTTGCTGTTGTGTCCCGTATTTGACGTATTTAGCAGGCTAGTAGTAGATCTTGTTCCAGAGGTGAGGGGCTGGAAGACTGCGCTACCAGCAATGCATTGCATTGCAGTTGCGAAAGCATGGTATGTTGCTTTGCAAGTAGCTCCTGCCCCTGCCATTCCTGTCATTCAGTGCGTTCCCATTGATCCCCCAATCCCCAATGAGTCACAAGAGCGAGCCTTAACCTGGATCTTGACAGTGGGGACACAACAAATGTTTGCGTTCCAAAAGTGGCGAACTGTAGAATATAGAATGCGTATCTCCAGGTGAGGTCCAAGCAGAAAATATTTCGAAAAAGGTGACTGACAACGTGGCCAGCCCAAAGTGACCTTTTGTGGTGTGCAAACAGTTGGTGTGTACAAAGAGCTCGGTCCGCCAAGAGATGACAGTCGCTGTTGCTCTTCCTTGGATGAAAGCTACGGATGATGGATGCAAAAAAAGGTCTGCGACGACGCTGGTCATCGATGTAGGGCCCAATAAAGAGCCTGCGGTGTCCCAAGAGTTCACAGAAACAAAAAAATTGCGGCAGTAAATCGACAAGACAGCAAAGTGACAATTTTGATGTGTCTTCGACTGACGTGACAGCCGACGTTGCCTCACGGCAACTTAGACTTTTTCAAACAATTAATTTCCTAAATCGTCGTCCACCAATGGGCCATTTTCCCCAATAAAGTCAATCGCCTATAATATCTACTGTGATCTCGAATACAGGGCTGTCTTAAAGTGACTGATTTGGAACAGTCTCCGTTATCTTTGTTATTCTCTTGTGTTTTGTTTCGTGTCGAATCAATGCCGTATTCTTCATTTTGAGCCATTTTGAGGAAGCGTGACCGTGGCATGTGTTTAACTAAATAAAGAGTTATTAAGAATAAGTAACCAGTAAAATAGATGCAAGTAATGGCAGATAAGTAACAGGATCTACAATAGAACAGAAACTTGTGACAAAATAATTGGAATCTCTCGATTACACCAACCGTCAAAAAAATACGAAGAGACTCTGTCACTTTCTTTTCTTTAATTTATTGGCGTCACTAGTAATTGAGGATATCTATCTAAACAGCTTTATTGAAAATCCACAGTATAATAAATAAATTGAAATATGCATATTGCAGTGAAACCGCATCAGTTTTTTCGCGAAACCAATCACCTAACCCGGTTTGTCTTCTTCTGTTTTTTCCTTCGTCCATTACTTCTTTATTATTATAACCCACATAGCCATTAACTAGATGATTATTGTACTTTCCTGCTTCCGATAAGACCATCAGGATTTTCTATACGGGTGCCTGGCTGACGCACGCAAATTATTGTTATTCATTATAATTTTTCCGGTTGTGTCTGAGAAGTAAAAGTACGATGCGTTGGTAGCACTGGCTAATGGTAGCTTATAGTAGTAGGTAGTAGGCTATGCGAATTTGAGATCGCGTGTGCCTCTGCCTCTGGTCGGGCTGGAGGAACTTCAACGCGCACGGGTCTTTATGCAACAGAACACAGAACAGATACAGAATAATAATTGTAATTACAATAATTAATAAACCGATACAGTTAAGTAAGTGCAGTAACGGACCCAGATGTTGACCTACTGGCGATCGGGTCTACCCGGGAGGAGCGACGTTTGTAATGCAAAATGTAGTATAATATGTGAAATATTTGCGCTGCTCGCAAGATTTCCGTTTTAAAAACCACTGATTGATGGGCAATGCTTAATTGCGCAGTTAGAGAAATACTTCTCTTGAAAGGTGAGAAAACAGGTAGGGCAATAGCATGGCGAGGGTTCGGAATGGTTCAACTGACCCAGACCCCATCAGTCACTCAATCAATCACAACGAGTTCGTTTGATAGATACACGATGCACTTCTCGAAAGCTGAAAAAACAGAAAATGAAAACTGGCTAAGTACAGTCTTATAGTACGTGCAACTCAAGTATGATATTAGATAGGTACCTGGGAGTCTCGCCACGCAACGCCCTTGAAAAGGAGAAATTTGGTAAATCATAGCTCACTGACATCAACGTACGCTATACCTACCATTGAATTCTCAAGAAAGGCCATGATAAATGAAAAAGTTGCAGCACGCCGCCGCCACCACGATTTCTCATCATCGTCATGCTTGAGTCGCGTTCCCAAAATGACAGCAGATGGCTTTTCATATCGCCTCGCATTATCAGAAGCGCACCATTGGAATAGCAACAACTACAACAACAACAAAACAAGCGAAGTAGGTTTGGATACAGTAAGTTGGTGGTTTTCACCATGGTGAATCTTGTCAATGTTGTTGAGCTGTCGTCGATCGTTTGGAAAATGTGTAACAGTTATTATTGGGATATTTTCGATGTAGCAGGTAGGTATCTGATCTGCCATCATACTCTGGTGCCTTTTACCATCACGCACGAGGCATGGACACGCATCGTCAAGAGTTAGACCATCCATCCGTTTTTTGTTTGTATATTCTTCAGAAAGTAGGTACCTACACCTGAGCACAGGCATCAGGCAAGCACAATCGCATACGTGATGAAATTCGTAATTTCATCAAGTTTTTCAACAGGTGATTTAGCGGCATTGCGGCAAACTTTATAACATGACTCGTCTCGCAAAAGTTAAAAACAAAATCTTTTGTGGGCGACATATTATAGCGTTTTCGAGTCGCTAGAACCGAGCCGGTTCGGCTCTAAAATTGGGGGATTCGATTGGTTCTTGGAAATCCCTGGTCAATCAGTTATAGAGATTTTAGAGCCGAACCGGCTCGGCTCTGGCCACTCGAAAACGCTATTAGTTTTCCGGAGCTACACTGAATAGGTATTGGAGATCATAAGTGGGTTTTTGTCATTTATTTGGCACACCACACTGAGAGCCGTTTCCTTCGGGCTCAACTCAATGGTTTCTTCGACCGGGTTCTTCCACTGAGTGCTCTTTTTCCGAATCCGTTGCTCTCATTTTTCTTTGACTTGATAGTTTGACATATTTTATTGTGTTGTTTTCAATTGTTTTTGTCCATTTTGTCCATTTTGATGTCATTTTGTCCATTCTGTCAGTCGCATGTTAGGTGTTTTGAGAAAAGAACCTCAAAAGAATAATTTGGTACTTATTTTGCTTTGAGTAAACGTAACTTTCTGTGCAATGAGCGTGTTTCATTGAAGCTAGTCCACCTTGAACTCCACCTTCTTCCCCATCGGGTCGTTTCCCCTCATGAGCAGAAGCGGAACTAAGCGTTAAGATGAACAAAAGCGGGCACAACCACAACGAAGGGTTCAGACGATCATAGTCCAAACTAATGTAATGTCAGGGGGGAAGGGAGGGTGTACCATGACAACACTGAAGCTTGGGGATGGAGTCCTGCTCAGGAAGTGTCTTGTTTCGGACACAGCTGCTAAGAAGATCGCAAAGTTTAGCCTTCTGTCTTCAGGTCCATACTTGATTACTAAGGTTCCATATCCAAACGTTTACCAGTTAGCTTCTTCAGACGCCACTTCAATTAAGAACCGTTACCATCACCATTTTGGAATTATACCGTCAGCAATGAAATTAGGGTGTTTGGAAAAGCTCCGGTGTCAGGCGTTGCCTGTGCCACCGGCTCTCTTCCACAGGAGGATACTGAGAGGGAACAAACCCGCTGGGTTTTGTTTGTCCAATTTTAGTTCAGTTTCGTTGTTTTATTGGAGTTAAGCTTGGTTTGGGAAAATAGAATCTTACGTCGAAAAGCACCTGTCGGTTTTAGTGATATTGTTTTCAGCTTACTTCGATGGTAAGGAAGGAATAAGACTCGGACCTCAAGTCCTGACACTTGCGCGCGAGAAAAATAGTCCTATATCTCGGCCTAAAGGCGCTCTGCACATTTTGAATATCCCGCCCGTTCCAGCACCCTCATGCGGCAGTTGCGAGCATAATATGTGTGAAAGAAATTGTCAATATTGAAGTTTATGAATTGTTGAAATTGACATTTGCAGGTGGTATGATCATTCAAATGGCATTGTTGTTATGGAAACAGATAACTTCCTGCAGAAAGTGTAAAAAAAATCGTTACTTTTGGCGCTGAAGCTAATCCGCAGGGTGCCTATATTCGAATCTGCCGATGCGGAGATGCGACAGGAATGTTGAGGATAGCGGGAACGGAAAGAGGGACTTGGTATTGGCGCGTCGATGAAAACAGAAGTAGGTACACGACGTGGTGCTGAAATAAATTGTCATTACAGGTGGGTGGATTTGTTATTCACTCAAGGCCTAATCCAAAGCGCTTTTGGTTTGTCTGCATTCATTTTTCTGATTGATCCAAGTTTTCACACGCACGTACGACCGAGTTATGAATTTGAAATCAAATTTTCCGGCCTCTGGAGATTTCTGGGATTTCAAACGGCCCCGTTGACTCTAGGAACGATGTGTTAGGTACTAAGTACCTACTTCTTTTATTACCGGGTGATGTCAGCGATGCTCAGCGCGAAGAACTAACTCATACTTTGCAGCATCGTGGAATTTGGTATGGATTCGGGATCGGTATCGTGTAATGTTACAGGTCCGGGCTTGAATTATTGGATTGATTATCATTTATTGAATATTTTTTCAACAACCATGTTAATGCAAATCATTTTGTTCTAAAACTGTACGTGAACTTCACTTTTGTTGTATGTATCTGTTTTGAACTCTTATTTTTTACGTAATTTTTGTTGTCCTATCCCTACCAGGGCGTTGTGCAGCCTTGGGGCGTAGCGCCCTTCCCAGTTTCGAGCTCTGGCGGACCTGCTCGTCCATGCGCCATCGTATGCAATCGGCCATGGACAACAAGGGTGGACCCCACCAGCTTCTGTCATCGGGGTGCAGCGGTCGAGGCCTTCTGCAGTGGCTATTTCACATTTTCCGGAGAACGCCGTACAAAAGCTGAGTGTTTACCTCCTGTGTGTTTTGCGTATCACAGTCGGCCCCTCCGATTCTTTTGTTATTCTCGTAATTACTCGATCATTGATCATTTTGCTGAAATCGTAAAATCCCCGTTGTTGAGTGTTGTTGAGTGTTGACCCTTTCCGGCTCCGGTTAGGTTTGGTTTATATTTTGTGCCTTCAGCATTCCATCTTGTGGTGCCCGCCGCTAAAGTTCATCTACGTCTGTGTGCTCTCAGGTGATCGAGGTCGTTGACTCGCCCCTCCTGCCTTCTTTACTTCAGTGTCCGCTGCACTGCATTAAGTCACCAGGTGCGACACAAGCTCTCTCCAGCGGTGGCGCCTTGACGGCTAAAGTGAACTGGTCAGCAACATTATTTTGGAGCCACCTGGATGCCGCTTCGCTATGGCAGGGGCGGGATCCGGCCGCCGGCGATCCTGGAGAGACACAAAAGCCACACCGAGCAGATTTTGTTCTCAAAAAGGACCTCGGTGACGTACACTTTGTTTATGTTTCATTTCCATATCACGTAGTTTGTAAGGGCCCTCTGCCATCATCATTTGTAGTTATATTGCAGTCCTAGCATTAGATTGTACCCTAGGCCAATTGAATACATCCCGATCTGCCGAAATACGTCTTGTTTGACTCCCTCTACCGTCTGCATTCCGAACTCAGCCCCCGAAAAAGACGCCAACGACAGCACGGCTTTTGATTTTGAAGGGCTTTTTGCCACGCCGGCATTGCCCTAAGCGTCGGCGTAGCCCTCACCCAGCTGGGCTGAGATAAACTTCTCTTCTGGCCTTAGGCCGGAAGGGTAGACGGTAATAGTGTGTTAACTGGTATGCGTTTTTGTTTTGACTTTGTTATTTGAAACAATTAAAAAGCAAAAAGACAAAGCCACCTTTTTTTGTCAAAAATTCTTGAAACCGACAGAAGCATGGGGAGCTAGCTCGGATTTGACGAAAACAAATTGTCAAGTGGACATCAGATGATTCTTTGGAGGGCTATTAGTTCCGGGAGGATGAGTTCGATTTGACGCTGGGAGACTTCTCACGGATCGTCTTTCTGCATTTGTTCCAAGACCCTCTGGATATTTTTGACGTTTGGCGACAAACGTCAACCGTTGACAACGCCTGGAATGTCAATGAAACTTGTTGCGCCGGCTGAGGCATCGTTTTTACATGATATAAGGGATGCAACCTCCGGCATACTTAGCTTAGGTATGTCATTAGTTCCTGAGAAAATTTGGAGCTTGAAGCCTGAAGTTTCGTGCTATGAACAGATGATGGAGCTTGCCAGATCCCTCATCGGCAGTAGAGCTGTACTTGGAGACAGTCATCTCCGTCTATTCAAATTTGGAGAGAAATCCGACGGCGACGGGGGGTGTTAAAATCCGGTTCTCGACTCAGAATAGGCATTTCTATGCCAAGATAACTTATTCCAGTGCCCCTCATTCCTCCCTCATTTCGCTAGATGTGTTGAAAAGACTTCAACACCCCGCTGTTGTCTGAAATCTCTCACAATTCAAATGAACGGAAATGACAAGGCGCCCTATGGCCCAGTGAGGGATCTGGCAAGCTCTATCTGTGCAAAGCACAAAACTTGAAGTTTCAATATTCGCTATAGGAACTAATGAATCAATGACAAACCTAAATTAAGTTTTTGAAGTATTTTAAAATCTACACTGACTTCCTTGTCCTTCTACACAGATGGGCGTTTCTAGACTAACTGCTTCCTACATTAAGAAGTTCATGAACTATCGACCAATGGACCTTCTATATAATTGACAATATTTTCAAACAAATAACCTTCTAGGTATGGGTGATTGACCTTATTGGGGAAAATGGCCTCTTTGTGAAGGAAGTTTGACGTAATTAATTATTTGAGGAGGTCAAAGTTGCCGTGGGCAGCGTCGGCTGTTACGTTAATTGGTGGCACGAGGCACGTCAAAACTGTCACTTTGCTGTCTTGTGCAGTCCACTACAAGCAAACTTTTGTTCCTGTCAACCCTTGGGACCCCATAGGCTCTTTATTGGGCCCCATGTTGATGATCAGCGTCGTTGCAGACCTTCTCTAAATCATCAAGGAAGAGCAACAGACTGTCACATCCGCACAGAGGAAAACACACAAGCCAGCCGGCCAGCCAAGAAAAACTCACCTCGGGTTGGCCGTGCAGAGTCAACCACCACCTACTTTTTTTCCTCACTTTTTTCTAAAGATTTTCTGCATGGACTTCAGAAGGAGATTTTTTCATTCTAATAAGCTCGCCGTAGCTACCTTTGTGTTCGGGACGCAAACTTTGCCTTTTTTTGCCGCAATCGCAATGTAGTGCATTGCTGGGGGCGTAGTCTTTCAGCTGCACACCTCTGCAGCTAGATCTACTACAAGCCTGCTGAATACGCTAACCATAACATGAAATAAAGAGACACAAATGCAAACCCCTTTTCACATTATTTCTACTTGTCAAATTTCCATGTCAATGATGTGGGTATTGCAGGTATCTACTAGTGCCCACCTAGGCTACTAGACGTCGGAGTATGTGTTCCTCTCGAAAAATTCCTCCACGATCAAGTACTGAGCTCTACACTAGGTGGCGTTTTTTAAATGTAAATCGCCTATGCAAAAATTGTTCCAAATTAACGTGTCAAAAAGAGAGATTTCGTTGATTTTGTATACCTATCTCTCAATTAATTACACGGGTTGAGAACCTCTGCACACTAAATCAAGCAAATCCTCTGCCATGCAAGACTTCTTCATCAAGCCAAAGCCAACGCAATTAGCGAAAAACAAAATCGATTCTCGTTTTCTAGATTACCATAGCGTGTCAAACGTATCTATCTTTTCCTTCAGGTTTTAGCCGAGTAATTGCGCTAACTAGCCGCTATTAGCCGTAGTAATCACCATGGATCACTACCTGGATGCATCTAATGTGCGGCTTTTTTCGCAATAATTGCCGCATCACTAAAACGGCGGAGAAAGGCCGAGCGCCATTTTCAGCTTTTTTCGCCAAAGAAATTCCTCTTCTTTGCGGATGGCTCGGGCGTTTGGCTGTAAACCGAAGCTAATAGTCGGTCATAAATTAAAACAAACAGCTTTTAATTAGTGAAGTCGAGTTGAGCTTAATTTATGATTAGCATCCACCAGCCTGCTATACTATACCAGATAATATGCGGCGCAGAGGTTCTTCATATATACAAGAGCCTATGCTCCAACATCATGAGAATCCACCGACGGTGCTCGATTGAAATTTTAATGGACGGTGTTTACGCTGTGAATTCATTAAATGTTCATTTAAATATACACAACGGTTGTGTTTGATGAATAATTTCGGAGCAGATTTTTATATGATGGCTCATTTCCTGTGCAGAGAGCACTATAGGCTCTTGGTAACAATGGGCGCGCGCGAGAACATGAAAAGTGAATTTGCACAAATGGCTGGCTTTAGCAGAGGAGAAATTGAATAGGGATAGAATTTCGGACGGATTCAATCTTCAGTTCCTGAAGCCGCGTTTTCCTTTGGATGCCCAACAGCAATGTCAGCTTAGACCAAACAGAACACGAGCACGGTGGTCCGACTTCTGCCGTCTCCGCATTATTTCTTGCAGACTTTTCTGGTGGGATTACGCAACAACTGAGGAGTCGAAAAAAAAACGATTGGAAAGTAAAATGTCCGTTTTTTGGAAAAGCAGAGCCAAAGCTGTTGAAGAATGTTCACAACATGGTAGCAATGGCGCAGTCGAAAATTCAGTAATTGGAAAGGTATGCGAGTTATTAAATTTTTGACAAACTGAATAAATGCTTGAATGTTTTATGCGTTTTAATGGTGTAATACATCTTGAAACTATAACCGGGATTTGCACAAAAGCAGTGAAAATTATCCACCATGATGCGGCTAAAGAAAACGTGAATAATCCGCGTGCATCAGATGCGCTCGAACACATGAAAGGCCTTATAAGTATGCAATGTGCATAATAATCACAGGCTGCCTGTACATGGTAGTGCACGCATCAAACAACATTTCAGTTATTATTAACTTATATTTCACGTTTGTTCGTGAATAAAGGTAGGTACCTATAGCCTGCAGTTTTGCTTTTAATTAAATGTTTTTGTCCATCTGGAGCCAATTAAGATTTATATTGCCGGCATTCATATCAACGTGCTTATCTTGAATACAAATCGTCGTTATCGTAAAGAGGTGATAGAAAATAGCATTGGATTTAATGGTGCATTTATAGATTGGCATTCTTCGAATTTTTAGGTAGGTACCTTATAGTCTGGTAAGTATATGTATCTCTAGATTCATGCACGTACATTGTTGGAGTTGACGAAAAAAAAAAGGAACCGGGCAGAGTTTTTTGACTCGGATGGTTTACGGTTATTTTTAATAAATTTCAGTTCAGCTTCAGAATTACAGAGCAACTTTTCAGCGGACGGGTATTGATGACGATATTATACATAGTCACGCACTTTGCACTGCGATGAGAGTGTTAAATTATGCAATAAGTATCGGAGCGCGAAGACGTGTTGTTGTTCTTGTGTTTCTTCAATGTTTACTCGCACCATTCGCTTATTGTCATACAGGTGTAACATAACAATAAAAGCTTCGTTACTAATACAAGGATGCAGTTCCGGTGATGATGAAACACTGAACATTTTTTCTTGTAGTAGTCGTAGTGATACTACTGAGTCCCAGCATCAGCAGGTCTGGACAATGCCCAATCTTCTGGATTTTAGAGAGAAAAAGTTATGATTAGGATCACCTATAGATTGTAAGTAAAAACGAGACCAATAATGAGGTCCAAATTTGATGAAAACCGGTTCACTACAATAACAGACTCAAATTGATGAAATCCGCTAAAAAAAAACTCAATTGGAAAAGTGCATATTTGTTGCTGAACATTTTATAATGTGTCGGGATTTGTATAACGGCGCACCCGGTACGTCTCGGTATAGCCGACTAGAGGGCGCACCCGGTAAGTTCATCACAGATGCGCACAAATGCACCATTCTAGATCTGCCTAGCTCCTTCTAGCGCGAATGAACTTTCAAACGGAAAATTCCTATGAAAACTGCAGAATTGCAAAAACACATGTGCACTTCTAGCAGGAGGCACGAACCACGCCGTGCATTGACTCTAGGGAAAAATAGCCACAGAATTTACTGACCACTGATGAAAAGGCTTCCACCGATAAACGAGGGCCTCTTTTGATACAGACAAGTTTTGCTGTGCGGTCGGGGGGAGCATCGCCTCGAATCATCTTAATTTGCGATGGGAAAAGTGCGGGCTTGTTCATGTAAAATAATGTAAGTATAGTAGGTTCACTTGTACCGTGATTCTAGTGGGCTGTGAGATTTTGTTCCCATGTTTCCAAATCTCAAATTTGCAAACTGTCGAGAACTTGACAGTTGGTTGCACCGATATTTGAAAACTCAAGCCTGCCGTGTCATAATTTTATAAAGTCGTCAAATTATCCATATAAACTGGACAACAATAATTGAAGTGATTCACTCGAAATTTTTGCCTCACTTCAAATGTGGATACTTATCTCGGGAAAAAAATGAACCGATTTTGGAGATCGTGGTCATGCTGGATAGAGTGTTCTTTTGGCTGTAAGATACTTGGATGGTACAGAGTTCAACGATGTTAAGTTGACTATACAGGGTGGAAACAGAAGAAGTACAAAACCGGTTCACATTATTCTGTGAAAAGCAGTTTTGAAAAGCAGATATCAATATCTCTAAAACGTTGTCGAATTTTGATCGTAGTGCGGTTTCTTCAAAAGTTGTGATTTTTTTTTTGTACTACCGCATTTTTTCTCGCTGATTCTCCCAGTGCTAATGTACTGCATTCAAATTTGAAAGAAATGCATTATGTGGCTGAAAAAACTTTTTAATGAAGAAACTTGACGTAAATGACACTCAGGGCTGCCACTCCCTTCGATCGTCTGGAACCTTTGACAAGGCAGGAACGTGTGGGCAAGTTGCGGTCCTAATAAACACTTTTCCTTTCTGCACTGTGTAAGAACTGTGAAACCACTACTGCATTAGTCTTATTTCGCAAAATATTTTTACAGGGTGCTTCATTAAAAAATTTTGAAATTGATCTTGGGAACGAACAGACGTAGAGAAAAAAATCTGTTTTGCCTTTGATCTGTTGCAGTTTTGATCGTGAAATCTGCCGTTAATTTGATGGAACACTTTTTTTCAATTTTCGAAATTAATAAAAGTTTAATAAACAAAAAAAAAATTATTGAGACATTGACGACAATTTGCCGGCCTTATCATTCTAGTGATCCGGTGGTCTCGTAACACCTCATTAGTCAGAAAGACTCGATGTGGGCGAGCATTATCATCGACTTAATGGAAATACGCCCGTAGTTTTAGGAATAAGTATGGGACAACATGAGAGAGGATGCATAGATCCCTGTATCGCACTGCATTCATTCATTTGTTCTCTAAAATCACCAATTCTGTCCTGACTTTTGAGGTGACCCCTGTCCATACAGTAACACCGCCTCCGCCAAATGCCACCTGGGGTTCGACAGTTCGTGCAACAGATCTAAGACAAAAAAGATTTTTCCTCTACGTCTGCTCATTTCCTATATCAATCTCAAACATTTTCAATGAAGCACCCTGTAAGAAAATTTGCGAATTACGCACGACTAATGATGCAGTAGTTTTTTTACAGTTGTTGTACAGAGCAGAAAGAAAAAGTGTTTATTAGAACCGCAACATGCCCACATGTTCCTGCCTTGTCAAAGTTTCCAGACAAACGAAGGAAGTGGCATCCCTGAGTGTCATTTGATTTGATATGTGATATTGATATGTGCTTCCTAAAACTGCGCTCAGAAAAAATATTTTTTTTATTGAATAATGTGAGCCGGTTTTGCACTTTTTCTGTTTCCACCCTGTATAGCTCACTCAACATCGTTGAACCCCCTGTACCATCCAAGTTTCTTACAGCCAAAAGAACACACTATCCAGCATGACCACGATTTCCCAAATCGGTCCTTTTTTTTGAGATATCCACATTTGAAGTGAGGCAAAATTTTCGAGTGAATCACTTCAATTGTTGCCCAGTTTAGTTCCAATATCCAAGCCTATACACATGATTGGGTTCGAAATATTGTATTAGGCCTAAGTATACAGCCGAGTTTTTCACAAGTAAACATTTTCCTAGAGTTCAATCTACACCTTTTCCAGCTGTAGTTTAGAAAACTTCAGATGTATTTGAGAAAATATGAAATTTATTCAAGATTAACCAAATGTATTTGAGAAATTGCCAATGCAGTTTAGACAAGCGAATATGCCTCATGGGCATGAGGCTCAGTAGCGCACTTCCTTTTTGGAGGATTAGTGAACGCAAGATGTTAAGTGATTAGGGTTCTACCGTCTTGGGCAAAAAATTGCAATATGGCGGCCAAAATATCGACAGAATCATGAAATTCGGCTTGAAAATCAAAATGATCGTACTAGACAAGGGTAAGTTCCAAGTTTCATGAAAATCGTTCCACTAACAAGAGATTTCAATATGGCAGCCAAGATGGCGGCAGAATTATGAAACTCAGCTTGAAAATAGGAATGATCGTACGAGACAAGCGTAACTCTCAAGTTTCATGAAAATCCTTCCACTTATAAGAGATTTCAATATGGCGGCCAAGATGGTGGGGCAATCATGAAATTTGGCTTGAAAATAAAAATGATCGTACTAGACAAGGGTAAGTTTCAAGTTTCATGACAATCGTTCCACTAATAAGAAATTTCAATATGGCAGCCAAGATGGCGGCCGAATTATGAAAGCCAACCTGCCTATTTGGTCCTTGAGGACCTAAGCTATCCACCGGATAAAGTTCAATCTTCAAGGGCTGTAGCTTTATTTCCCGAGGAGAAGTTCAACTTCATCGAAGTGCACAGGAGATCTCTGTTTTTTTAGAATAATGATAACGATGTATGGATAACAAAAATAGTGCCCATTGGCCACCCTTGGGGACATCAGCTATTAATTGGAAAAAAGTTCCAAGACTCTTGTTTCAATTCTCGAGAAGGAGTACAGCGTCTTAATTTCTGCACGGACTCGGACAGACAGACAGACAGACAGACAGACAGACAAACCGGCCACATAAGCGTCATTCTGTTACTTATATAAAAAAATGTTCTCCAACTGATTTCGACCTCCTGAACACTAATATCGGGTTCACTTTTGAATTGGAACATTTCTTTTTTACCGAAAAACCGACAAAATGGTAGCCTTGTCACATGATTTTTAGTGATACCTACCTACTTTTTTTTTGTTATTGAGCGAACATCTTTCGTAATTTGAGTGCCATAATCTCTCAGGTACCTAGTATTGACTATTTCAAAATGTTCAATTACTATTTCGGCACGTCTGATTTTAAATTTGTAGGGTCGTGTAATATGCGCCGAGCCGTGGCTTTGCGGTCGTTTTCAAAAATTGATAACAATTGACCCAACGGTCGGATCGAAGTGGGGTTTTTGTCAAAAGAAAGTTCAAATTGTTCTCTAAATATAATGCCGTACATGCAGTGATGTATTTCATTAAGAAATTGTAGTTGCCTGCATATCGCAACTTTCTACATCTTACCGCGAATGCCAGCACTTGATCGGCGAAGCCGCCCTACACCAAAATGTTATTTTTGTAATTGTTCATGATTATTTCGGCAAAATTTTTCTTGATTCGCCTACCAAGGCCATGAGCTACCCATTCGAGTTGAAATATTTTCTGTATTGAATTTCGTTTTGTTCGGAGGAAAGGATATCAAGCACCAGCAAGCAACGAATAAATCATTTGCGGCCGAGCCGTAGTTTCGGAGTCATTTTCAAAAATTAATAACTTCTAATCGGCACCTCGCACCGATGTGAAATTTTCATTAAAATAAAGTTCAAATCATTCTCTAAATATAACTCCGCGTATGTATTATGGTAAAATGATAAGATCGGGTACTTCCTCGCATGTGATAACTTTCGAGATCAGGCCGGCTTCTGAAATGCAGCATTCAACGGCGATGCCGCGTCACACTAAATTGTTATTATTGTCATTGTTTATTATTATTTCGTCAAGATTTTTCTTGGTTTGGGATACAAGGTCATGAGCTACCCAATGGAGTAAAAAAATTTCGCAAAAACCTTTTCGTCTAGGACTAGATGCGGGGACGGACGGACGGACGGACGGACGGACGGACGGACGGACGGACGGACAAAGCGAGGACAAAAGCGCCTTCCCGTTTGGAGAAGTGCGCTAAAAACTTCAGATGTACTTTAGAAAATAAGAAATGTATTTTAGATTAACGAAATGTATTCGAGATATTACCAAATGTATTTCAGAAAAAATTAAATGCATTCCAGATCCACGTAGTTTAATGGAAATATTGCCAATTGTATATTCGAAAACGTTACATGTATTTAAGATAAGATCAGATGTATTTGAGATATTATGAAATGTATTTCAGATTCAGTTTTTTTTTTAGGGTAGAACAGTGATGAAAAAAGCAAACGTTGTTAAGGAAAGCGAACTCCAAATTCTCAACTATACAATTGACGGTTTCTCACTTACAATTCACGTTTTCTAAACTACATATCCACTACATATCCTTATTCTAAAATTCATTTGGTACTTTCTCAACTACATTTGAATATTCAATTATACAACTGGCATATTCTAAAATACATTTGGCAATTTCCAAACTATATTTCTCATATTTGAAATACATTTGGCAAATTCTAAACTACATTTCTCATATTTAAAATACAATTGGTGTTTTCTCAAATACATATCGCTAATCTGAAATACATTTGATATTATCGCAAATACAGTTGGAAATGGTGTAGTTGGATCATTGTGTTGTCTCGAATGGGTTACCGCTACATTTTTTCCAATGGGGTACTTGCCAATGGAACAGATTTGACTGAAAATACTGTTAATCATCAACAAGAATAATGAAGACTATTTCCTGAAAATTTCCGGAAAATATATCCATTGGTTAAAAAGATTTTTTTCAATTTTTTATTTTTCAAAAGATTGGTAACAATAGAGAAACGTCAGCGGTATTTCCATGTTTGTATTTTTCAAATATTGTTATGTCACTCAAGCAGTTTTTTGAGCTTCCAATCCAACAGTGCTGTTTGTTTAGTTTTAAGTATATTTGTGACGTCACAAATATATTTTTAGAACACGCATCACGGCCGCAATTTTGGAAATTTGGGAAAAAGAAAAAATACGGGTGCATTATTTTCAACCACACTATCGATTGAGCCAATAAAAAAAAAGGGCAAGTACCCCATTCCTTTTTCAAGTCTTCTCAGATCTGGAGGTGAGCCATCCGCTAGCAGAGATAACCGAGAGTAGAAGTTCACCACACTGTTACACTGCGTCGTGTTTTATTATTATTTAATCTATTGTTTTTGAAAATATTCAATTTTCATAACATTGTGTCGTATCCTGCATGAAGCAATCTGCATTCCTTCAATCGGAGATCTACAACGTGAGGAACTGTTAACAAGAATACTACCTAAATGCCAGCTCTTACCCGGGATTTCTTGAAAAGGCGACGGAACAGAAACTGATTTCCAATAATTTCAGTTCTCAACACGTTGCAATATACTTGAAATGTTTATTTTCATTTTGACAGCAACACACTAGCATATCTTTCGAAGCCAGACGCATATTAGATAAATGCTTTTGAGTGATCGGATCGAGTGCTACTTCCATAATATATGGTGAGGTATACATTTTGAAAATTAATGTTTTTGAGGGGTTTGTGTCGATGTTAGGTAATTTCACCCGTGTATCGCCGAGTTAACTTAAGCTAATTATTTGATCGTTCAATCGTGTAATACATCGTTTTGCGTTTAAATTTATCCGTTACTGTTCCAAATAAATCTGTAATGTTCGGCTTGTCTTGTTTATAGTGCGCCGTTAATCCCTCCAGGAACTAAAAGCTAAGCGAGGGCTATCATACGCCCCCAGTCGATAGCAATGAGCGTCCCAAAGTTCGGCATATAAGATGCATTCTGAACTAAAGTTAGAAATGGGTGATGAGACGACCAGGCTTTGACAAAAGTTGACCGATCGTCCTCACATGCAACAGTTATGGAGTTGCAGTAGATGAGATCCGATTAGCGAAAGAACGAACTTGATATGTTCATGTTCAACCATTTGGGAGATACATGAGGTTGTTACGATATTCCGCTTAAACTTTGGACTCGACGATAATTCGGAAATCAGGCGACTCCGACTTTGTCCGTCAACCAATAACCCGTACAACTACTGGCGGAGGAGCCGTTTGAGAGCCTTCTGAATTTAGAGACAAGCTATTGTAACTTGAAAACTTGGAGATGCACCTTCATGATAGGTGATTGCTGAAAATTGATCATTATATAGTTCACCGATCATCCTTAAATGCAATAAGTACCGAGTCGAAACAGATAAAATTCGATCCGAGACAAAACAAACTCGAAATGTTGAACCATTTGGAGGAGACGAAGATTTATAGCTACCGGAGAAAAGCTAAGAAGCAATAAAATGTGACGGAAAATCACGGAAAAAGCAGTCACAAATAGCATCCAATATTCCGTATGGCGTACACATTTTATTTTAGTGACAAAAAGGCTCAACTTTATTAGAGCCTTAAATTCATGAAAAGAACAAGTATGATCTAAATTGTTGGGAACCGCATTCATTTCCGTTTGCATTCGACCTTTAATACAGTTGAAACTGCTTTGGAATAGGTACTTATAGTCCCTTACAGTCATCAGTCGAATGATTCTTCTTTAAGACTCGGCATCTAGAAACGATTGCCACGACTTCCTCATAACATCCGCGTGGAGATATCAACAGTACAGCAAGCAACGAACCCGGCTAAATTCACCAAATTCCACACACCTTATCGACCTGCACCTCCTTCTATTCCTCATAAAACAAGGAACAAGTTCGCTACAGGAAAAACAGACCAAACCTAATAACAATTCCATCAACATCTCCACATAATCTATGGTTATGTTTACGTCCATGTGTGCGTTCTTGTTGGCACATTCCTCCACATAAACGGCATACGAAATTGGATGCAGAATCACCATCATCATAACAAATCCGAGTGTGGTCGCGTTTCTGGGTCCGCGGCGTACGAGCCAGTTATAACTGTATCCCATAATATACCCGAGAATTATTCTAAATCGACTATATTTAGACGACCTATTATGTAATTACTGATGCTCAGCTCAGGCCACAGGTTATGTTTTGATCTATTATATATTATATACGCATGCAATCTCTATTATTCGGGACCTCCGACTGATCCAATTCCTTTTTCGTCCACTCCTTATGCCATAATAGGCAACTATTTTATCCTTCAGATTCGGAGTACACCTATCTATAATAAACCTATACCGGCGCTCTCGTTAAAATATATTGCTCTGTAACGGAACATTAGCAGGCTAATAATGAAATTCGTCCGTTCGCTGCGATTCGTTTGCTCTGGCTGCGGCATTCCTTCTGGTTTAGTGGATTTTTACTTTCCGTTTTAATCGGTAGATTATGTAAATCCATTTCCGCACTTCGCCAGTAGTCAATATTCTCTAAAAACTCAACCAGATTCAAGTGATTGTGTAGAGAAATTAAATTCTCGACTTAGTATAAGTATCAATAATTAGTGAATAACTTGTGTTTTTATACGCAAGAAAAGTGAAAATCCAGAGCTTCAGAGAATATAAGAAGAAGAAAATTTAATGGATGAGTTTATAATTGCGTCTAGCCAGACAATAAAACTGTTTCGTCTTGAATGCGTCGTTTAGCCAGAGGTAACTGCCCATTAATAACTGCTCTTGGCTTTTTTCTGTTGTTGTTGCTGTTTCTTTTTCTATTGTGTGCAGATTCGCTTTATAAGTCACACCTAATGGCACTAAACCTTTTTACCCATGAAAACGAATAATATATATCAGTATTTAATTTACATCGCATCAGAGATAATATGTTTCAGAACTAAGTAGGTATATGTCGCGGTTTTTACTACTAAATAGGAAACTGGAAGCTCTTGCGAAAGAAATCATCCAGCTTAGATGAGTAATAAATGAAAAGCGATGTAATTAATTGCATACCGCTTGTTGAAGAAGGTTCTGCGCGTACGATTTTTATGTTGCCGATGGCATTATTCATTAATCAACGCGACTGTGAGTTCCAGTGCCGCATCGGGACATTTTCAGTTTTTCTCTCCAAGACTAATACAACTAAGAGGTTGATTATGCACCGGCATCTGTAATAATAGGAATTATTTCTTTCTGATTTATTAACAATGCATAATATACGTAAAGAAATGTTCATTTTCATTTTAGTGCCTATCAGTCATGTCATTTACTATTACCTACCTATACCTACCTACCTACCTACCTACCTCGTGCAATGAACGTGTTATTTCAATGGCTAAAGCACTACATTTTACTTATACAAGCTGTTTCAACTTCTTTTGTAAATATTTCAGGAGATGATAGAGCATCAAAAAAAAGTACTTTCGCAAAAAAAATCTAAGAAAATAAATAAAAAATATAAATATGTATATAAAATTCTTCTTTTGAGTTTTTGTGCAGGATGGTAAAAAACTGTGAAATTGTAAATTTTATATTCCATTGAACGTTGCGTAAAATATACAATTTCACTGTTTTTCACCATCCTGTCCAAAAACCCAAAAGAAGAATTTTATATACAAAGAAATCCAAGGACAGAGAATATACAACATTAAAAAATATAATATAACAAATTTCACAAATGTGACTGAAGTCAATATGACCAGCTTGTAGGTATGCATCAACTCATGTTGTGTACCAAATTGGCTCAAAATCCAGTTATCAAAAAACTAAGAGACCTCTATTTTTTATCTAAAGCTTGATATTAACCGAAGTACAGCTCTTTGCAATTTGACTTTTTTACTGGTTTTTCATGAATAATTTATAAACGGGTAGCAATGTTTGGCTGAAATTTGCCAGAGACTTGTTTTGACTGATAACCTACTCAGTATAGTCAAATTTCACTAAAATCCAACTATGGTAAAAGAAATGGAAAAATTAAAATATATCAAGTGCCGAAAAAGCAGTAGACCAAACGCCTAGGAGATGAGCCATAAAAAACTAGAGGTCCATCATAGGCATTTGGCTACTTTCTTCTGGCACACTCTGTATATCAGGAGCAGATAGTTACGGATATAATTGATGTAGGCTTTTTTTGTTCTAACTTCTGAAGTTATAATCCGATTTTGTTCGAATTTGGACCAAAATGTAAACAAAATAAGTCTTTATCGAATCATCATAACGCATTCCATTATTCCATCAACATTTTTCAGGGGCGTAGATAAAAGGAGCTGCCGCCTTTTTTCTCCTATTTTTACCCTTTTGTTATTTTAAAATGATTGATACTTATCTTTGAATACGATACGTTTCAAAGACGATACGATACATTGAATAAATTCAAGTTTAATTTCGAAACAATTGCTCTTGCACAATTCTGATTGGAGGCTCCGTTTAGGAGATATTTGGGTTGGAAACTCCGAAAAACACTCAAAAAAGCAAAGTTACAACACTAAAAAAATCCAAATTCAAAGGAAACTTAGATTTTTTACCTGAAATGTCTTATTGAAGCCTTCCAAGCTTGAAAGTTTTTTTGGCCAAAGGATGAGATGAGAAGTTTGGGTTACTCAAAATTGAATTTGAAAAATGTGACTTGATGCTTCAAAAGATGTTTTTCGAAACTTTGAATTCTAATATCTCGAAAATGTTCTTTCTAAATGAACAAAGAATTCAAAAATTTGAACCATTTCCAAAAATGAGGAGGTAAAAACTAAGCAAAAAGAGAGGCCGCGATACAGACTTATTTCATAAACGTTGGTCAAAGGACCCCGCACGATTCTTATGGAAAATGGCTCCCGGTTAAATTCTATGAATTTTTGATATGTTGTAGCTCATGAGATACAAATCAAATACCGTGAACCCCAAACTCAAATAATGGACAGTTTTTTACCCACAGGGGGTTGAAGTTGGAGGTTTTGACGGCTTCAAAATGATATTATGACGTTAATAAAAGCTTTTTATTTGGTTTCTTTTGAAGTTGTGTTTCATGCTAAATGTATTTATTTGACAGAAAAATATCAACCCTCTCCTCCACCCTCAACCCCTATCTACCATCATAGAATTCGAGATTACTCCCAAAAGCCATGCGGATGGCTTCTGTGATATAAATTATGAATTTTGACATAGAAATTATTTTCCACCCCTAATGTTGGGGTGCCGATTTTCCAATTTTCCTTGGTTAATTTGGCTGAATTTTTGGTATTGTGTACTTCTAACTCTGCTGAACAAAAAGTTCTCATACCAAAACTTATTCCTATGAACAGTTTTTGTTCTGCAGGGGACTGAAGTTCAATATTTTTGCTCTCAAATCTTCAACTTCAGTCCCCTGTAGAACAAAAACTGTCCATACGAATAAGTTTTGGCATGGGAACTTTTTGTTCAGCAGAATTGGAAGTACACAATGCCAAAAATTCAGCCAAATTAACCGAGGAAAATTGGAAAATTGGCACCCCAACATTAGGGGTGGAGAATAATTTTCATGTCAAAATTCATAATTTAAATCACAGAAGCCATCTGCATGGCTTTTGAGAGTAATCTCGAATTTTGGGATGGTAGATAGGGGATGGGGGTGGAGGAGGGGGTTGATATTTTTCTGTCAAATGAATACATTTAGCATGAAACACATCTTGAAGAGAAACCAAATAGAAAGCTTTTATTTACGTCAGAATATCATTTTTAAGCCGTCAAAACCTCCAACTTCAACCCCCTGTGGGTAAAAAACTGTCCATTATTTGAGTTTGAGGTTCACGGTATTTGATTAGTACCTCATGAGCTACAACATATAAAAAATTCAGAGAATTTAACCGGGAGCCATTTTCCATAAGAATCGTGCGGGGTCCTTTGAATAAAATCATAAGTTAACAAGTTCAAAAGTGATGAAGAAAAATCGATTTTCAAAGTTTATTTATTTATTTATTTATTTCAATTGATTACAGAAAGCATTCAACAGTATCACACCAATTATAGAATGTAAAGAGAAACAAGTGAGTATGCCTTCACGTGCGTGAGTCTCAGTAGCGCATTTTCTCAAAGAGGCATATTGTGAATGTGAAAAAATTTGGTTGAAGGAGAAACACCATTCTTCGCCCACTCTCTTCAATCGAAACTCATTGTGATATTTTGTTATCAGAATGAGGTACTTGCCAATGGAATAGATTTGAATGAAAATTCTTTCAATCATCAATAATTTTTTGTTTGGGGGCGGGAGCTGGGGGCGGCGACTAATCAACAGTAGCCTATTCTTTGCCATTTTCAGTCGGCTATCCATATAGCGAAAGCAATAGATCGGTATGTCTTCGGGTTCATGTTTTTCAATTCCAGTGAACCTGAAACGTTCTATGTAATAACGGTAAACTCTTGCAAATCTTCATAGATCGGTAACAAATTGAACCACCAAATGGACATAGCCTGAGGGTAGGTCCAGTTTTTCCAGGCAAACCAGGATTTGGCTTTGAAAATTTTCTAACACTGTTCGTTTTGAAGTTACAGGGCGATTCATGTATTTTGTCGATTTTTTAAATAAGCCATATCTTCAGAACGATCCAATGGATTCGATTGAAATTTTGTGAGTTGTTTCTACTATTGATAATTGACACATCGCCTAATCAAGCAGTTCGAAATTTCCAGGGCCGGCCTTGATAAAAAAAACTTCAAAAACTACGTTCTGTATGTATATTTTTTCAAATTTATTTTCACATTCAGAAACTACATAAAACATGCTATAAGTATCGCAAAAAAAATTGCTTGGCACCATTGAGCTGTCAATAAAATTTTGATAATCCTGAAAATTTTTGAAGTTAGGAGTTTTTTGGAATCGATAATTAGAGATATTTGCAGATGATCTATTATGGCCTTGAATTTCAGATGTTTCGTCGAAAGAATAAAAAAAAAAAATTTCAACGTTTTCCAGTAACTAACTAGGAGCAACAAAAAATTTCATCCAAATTTTCGAAAAATTTATGTCACGTCTCTTAATTTCAGCTCAATGTGGGATAAAAGTGAAGTTGAGGGACGTAACAAATTTTTTTGTTGAATTTTGATGAAATTTTTTTTGCTACCGAAAAAAACGTGAAATTTTTTTCTCTAATTTCCATGACGGAACGGCTGAAATTCAAGGCCATAATGATCATTTGCGAATATTTTGAATTACCAATTTAAAACAAATTCTAACCTCAAAAATTTTCAGGATCATCAAAATTTCATTGACAGTTCAATGGTGCCAAGCAATTTTTTTGCGATAATATTAGCATGTTTCATATGGTTTCTGAATATGAAAATGAATTTTGAAAAATATGCATACAGAATGTCTTTTTTTGAAAAAAGCTTTGAAGTTCTGTTTTCAAAGCCGGCCCTGAGAATTTTGAACTATTCGATAGAGCGATGTGTCATCTATCAATGGAAGAATTAACTCACACAATTTCAATCGAATCTATTGAGTCGTTCTGAAGATACAGCTTGTCAAAAAATTCTACGAAATACATGAATCACCCTGTAGCTTCGAAACGAACAACTTTATAAAAATTTCAAAACCAGATCCGGGTTCGCCTGGAGAAATTGGACCTACCCTTAAGCTATGTCTATTTGGTGGTGAATCACCCTGTATACACTAAAATCATATATTTATAAAATAGAGTATATAGTCATAGTCATTATTACATAAAACTGCTCCGTTGGATACTGAAAGCCACTCTCAAGGCCGCTACTAAACGTTTTGGGTACCGATGTATAATAAGATGGCGACTTCCAAAGGAGGGGTCATAATTTGTTGGGGGAATCTGGGGAGTTAGCAGTCCAGCTATTTTATAGGTTCGTGGTTGGTGGTCATAAAATCGGGTGCCCTACCTAAAGGGTGTGTGTTATGTTACTACTACTAAGACCTCCTATCTTTCTGGTAACGATCGCATATGAATTCTACCTCAATTACTCCTTGATTGATTCCGATTGACTCCAACAGCACAGTAAAGTGAAATGCTCAAGAATATTCGCATTACACCAGCGTTCTTATTGTGGTTTGCGAATACTTCGGCCTATCTTTCGGGGGACAACTACATTCAAATTCCATCTGGATCGGCTGTCTCTGAATGCGCAGAGCTTAACCAAATAATAATATGAAGAAATTAGTGTGAATGCGTGATGCCTAATATGAATATGTATCATAAGGAGTGAGTACTGTAGGGTGTATACCAGATTTTGAAATCTATAGAAAACGTAGAGTCGTAGAAGACTATTTTCTGTGAGTTCTACTGTCGCCTGTCACCTGTCATCAAATTTTTTGGGCTATCCACAGGTTCATGGGCTATCCGGGTGCTTATTGATTTTATCATTAGCTTGGCAACAGTAAGTTGGAGATATTTTAGCCACAAAAAACATGGCAAAATGCCACAACGGTACTGAAGCATATAAATTCCGACTAGTTCATACTCGCCTGATTTTGCATTCAAGTCTACAAGAGAACTTGACATCCTCCAGCTCAAAAAACGTTTTTTCCAAACAAACTTGAACTTTGAATCTTTCCGTACATAAGACATCCCAAAATTTCACCAGCTGATAGAAGCTTTCAAACTGAGTTTTCAAAGCAACGCCAAGAAATACAAAAAATATTGTAATACCTCTATTATGATATCCGGTTTATCATTGTCGTATATAAACCTGGTTATTTGTTAAGTAAGAATAATGATTTTTGATGAGAGTCATGTTTACACACAAGAACTGCCAATAACTAGCCACAAACAGTTATAATGAGAAATCAATAATTACGGCCCTGTCTGAGTCCGCAAGTATTGCCGGCGTGTTGAAACATACTTATCCTTCTTATATACCTACGACTGCGACTACTACAGAAAATGTGCTGCTCACAATAAAAGTGCTATGACCTTAACTTCCTATAGAAGAGACTTCGACGCTTAAGAATTCCCCATCCGTCCATCCTCTGCACCTCTTTTTCTTTTCCTCATCTTTTTCATTGCATCTCTTCCTCTTCCACTCCGGCATAATAACAAGTGCATCGCCCATTATCGTATCGGTAATGTAACGTTATCAAGTTCTAATTATTATTAAATAATATACCTAATAAATAAAGCGATGCAAGCGAGAAGCAGCATCAGCTCATTAAACTGCCTATGCATTCTGGAGCCGTGTCTTTACAAGTGCATTGTTCAAGTTCATACTACTAGTTTTACACCTCAAGAGGACAATAGGGCATTTAACACTGTAATTTTCAAGATCGTATCTCTCTACTGCAAGGAGATAAAAAATAAGAAAAATTGTTTTTTGAATAACATACCTGATCATGCCATGGTTTCTCATTGGTATATCCAAATGGAACAAAAAATCCACAAAAAAGGCGCACTTTAAGTCATGTTCTGGTACAGATATAGGGATTCCCCCTGTACAGAGTCGTAATAAAGCACTTTGCCGCGACAGGTAAGACACACCTGCGTACTGCAAGAAGTTTAACAACCGACTGTTGGTGAGGACGTGAAGTCAAGCGGCGTGTTGTGGTGGCTTCTCTATACCACACGCTGGCCGGCTACCGTTGGCTCTGAATGCTTTTGCCTTTTAACTAGTATAAATTGCCTGGCATAAGCGAAAAAAGCATCGAGAGGCAAGCTAAAAGGACGATGAGGCAAGCAACTCTCTGAGCAGCGACGGACTGGAAAGCTTAGGGCCCTACATCCATGCTCAGCAGTGCAGTTTCCGATATTTTTTCGCTAAATAAACAAGTACGCCTACGAGAAACTAGGAAAATATCCGTCTCAACCCAGCACCTCCACCATTTGTTAAGTAGCTGGGGCTTCCATTAAGGACAGAGTCATATTGGTGAAATACGGCGTTGCGGAATCAATCCGTCTGAGTTCATTCCTTGACAGAAATCTGCCATCCAGGTCTTTTTGAAAAGCTACAAGGATGTACTTTGGTTTGAGCCTATAGACATTTTCGAAGTCCAAAAATTATTTTTTCAAAACTTGATTTTTTTTTTATATTTTGAAAATATCTATAGGCTCAAACCAAAGTTCATCCTAGTCGCTTTCCAAAAAGACCTGGATGATGGATTTCTGTCGAGGAATAAACTCAGACGGATTGATTCCGCAACGCCTCATTTTACCAATTTGACTCCGTTCTTAAGCACTCGTGTCCTGCCATTCCTCCCGTCAAGATTTTGAAATATTTCAGTAGTAGCTAGCGGATTTGGGACTTTTCGTATCAGAAGCAAGCAGGAGTTGCATTAAATATTCATTCCTGATCGTCGAATCCCAGTAATTTGCGATTGTATGATAAGTTCGTCTTTTATCGGCTGTCGGTCTGTCGCAATCTCCGTGATGCCTGACTCGACGAATCCTGATGCCGTCACATGGTCACCTGATCTTCTACATGATGATTGATGAAGCAAAATCCAGAGAGTAGTGGTGAGAATAAGATGGGTAAAATATTTCACGTAAGCTACTTCGCATTCATGATACTACGTTGAATTCCTTTCAAAGGGTATCGGAGTCTTGTTCCTGGGTAATATTAGACATTTTGCAGGATGCAGGAAGTATCAAGGCCATAAAAGTGAGCATGTATGGTAGATGGTTTGCTTTTTGTGCCTAAAAGTTTTTAGTGAGTTTCTTATTCCACAAAAACTCTAAAGGCGACGACTCAACGCTCACACTTAACTGCTGACGCTCTTGCATATTTATTAGCTTGTCATTATTTCAACGTTGAAGAAGCTCACTAAATTAAAGGTTGTCGAACTCGTAGATCATAATGTTTAGCCTTATTAAATCTGTGTAATACCATACTCGTAGGTATGTAGGTATGGGTTGCTGGATTATAAACGTTAGAACAGAATTTTGAGGCCGTGTGGTCCTTAAAATATACCGTACTTAAGGATTCCTCAAAACTTTTGTTTCTCAATTGATTGGAACGACCTTTGTACCACTGGATAGACAATTCAATAAGCCACCAACTCCAAAGTTCAAAATGACCGACTGTCATAAAACTGTACTTGAAATCGACTGCTGATGGCGGTACCAGGCCGAACAACAAATTAATATCACGTAATACCACGGTAGCTCCATAATATTATGCATTCAGCTTTCATTTGCAACGCAGCAGGTCCTGGAATTTTATTTTTACGTTTTTTTAAAATTGAAAATACCTGGATATCACTTGACACTTGCTATCAGCAGGTGCTATCACAGCCTGCCAGTCAGTGTCAGTGTTAAAATTCTGTCAATCTATCCAGCTGATATGAAGCAATGTTGTCTTTCCCCTTGCCGCTTAATTTTTGTGTTCACATCAGGGTAGGTGCTCACTGTGTTTGATAAGAAAAAACCTGATGTTTCAAACAGTTTCTGATGTCAAAGCAGTTGAACAGTTGGTGTAAGACAAGGAGGTGTGTAAGATGTATTTTGATCTCTGGGTGTGGTTGAAGGAAGATAACATGAGAAAATCTTTTTAGAGATCACCAGATGTGAAACCTATTATTCTGCCTACACACATTCTGTGAAATTTCTTCCATCAGTACTTTTTGACTAGCTACCTACAGTGTTCAGTAAAGCTAGCAGCGAAATCAATGAAGATGAAAACGGGGCGGGAAGCTAGCTGATGGAAGTCCGTTCCATCAGACAAGATGGCTGAAAAGAAACTAAGAATAAGTTTGTTCATGTTGTGAACTTAAGTGCTTGACAGTCCCTATCTTCACAAATTCCCGGAGTCTGAAATGTTCCGAATTCAAGTATACCTTGTTCGTAAAAGTACCTACACCTGATAAAAATTTTAAGGCCAGCCTCAATCGTTTCATTCGTTTCGATTCAAAGGTCTTCACTTTTATTGTTATTGGCAGATGCCAGTACCAGATCGATCTCTATCAATAACTGCAAGAAACACCGCTTTTCATGACACAGCTTCCTCCTTGTTGAATACAGCCAAATTTTAAATTTCTCTTCTCACTTTGTATGGCACCCCATGTACAACTTCGTTGGTCCCGTCTGTAAAATTAACAAGAACTTTTCCACTGCGCTTGAAGAATGACAAGCAGTTGATAGTCTATGTCATTCGGACATTTAATCAATCAGAAATGAACTTGCAACGCTGTTGTGGACTTTGAAGTGAAGCGATAACCCCAGAAAATAATCCATAACCTAAACTGTGGCATTCCACTGACAGCGCTTTTACAGAGTGGATTCTGTCTAACTAGGCTCGCCTGCTTTGTTGCAAATAAAAGCTGAATGCATAATAGGTATATTTATAGGTACAAGGGGTGTTCACGCGAGACGGATACCTCTCACCCCTCCATAAAAAACTTTCCCTTCAAGATAATTTGAAAAAGAAAAAACTTTCCTGGTACAATTTTTTTCATAGTTTCTGAATATGTCAAGTATAATTTTCCATTTCGTGCCATTTACAGGGTATACCAATTTGTTTTTGCTATTTTTTCGAAACACCCTGTATTTTGTCAACACAATAATTGATGCCCATTGTTATCTTAATAACAAGTACGCATTTTGATTTCTGGATTTTTTTTGAGAAAAAAAAATGAAAAATTTCACTATGCCGTCTCCAAAAACGTCTATTTTTTGAGAATGATGGACTGATGGTGGTCCAGGATATTTTATTTCACTTTTAAATGAAATGGAATGACATAAAATGGCTGAACAAATATTCGGGACATATTTGATTCCTGAAATAAATCGATCATTCTCGAAAAAAAAAAAATTTTTTGAGATGCCACCGTGCATTTTTAATTTTTTTTCCGGGAAAAAATTGAGAACTGTCATGCATATTTGCAGTCACAATAACAATGTGGATCGATTGGGCCTATGGAATACAGAGTGTTTTAGAAAAATGCAAATAAAATTGTGAAACCCTGTACATGGCACATAATGGAAAATTATACTTGACATATTCAGAAACTACAAGAAAAATTGTTCCAGCAATGTTTTCTCTTTCTTCAATTATCGTGAGAGGGAAGATTTAATTTTTATTTTCATCCGTCTCGCGTGAACACTCTGTACATGTTGTTGGGTTACCTATTTGCATCTTAGTATTTGTTGTTGATAGTACCGAGAGTTCATAAATTAAATGGGTCAAGGGTGCCTGCGAGTTTAAAAACGTCTGTCGGAACTAGCATCCTTCTTGTCAAACTTTGACTTCATTACAAAAGGAGTAAAGATTACCTAAGTTTCGACAGACGTTTTTGAATCCACAGGCACCTTCGGCCCATTTAATCTATGAACTTTCGGTACAGTGTAGTGGAGAAACAATAAATCATTTGTATGTATTTGTATTTGTATACCATGGTAGCTAACATAGCTGGATAAAAATAATAATAATAAAAGAGCAGTTCTTATAAGCCTATACAAGCTACTAGCTGCGATCAGGTTCGTTTGGCTTCGAGAAACGTAGTGCGAGTATGAACAGTGTAAGCAAAAGGCTTGATAGACACTGTCTGCCAGTTTACTTCCGGCAAGTTGGCAGTTCTGGTCCGCAGCTGTCGTCAGTGCGTGGTTTGGCAAGATTAATAACCAGATTGACAGCTGTCACATGTTTGTGCGCCGTCGCGTTCATGTGTCTGCGGTATTTTGTGCCAAATTTGATATCGGTGTATTTACTCTGGTTACTTGAGAGTGAATCCAATAATCATCCATTATCGTGGTTTGGCGAAAGAAAACAATGCAACAAAGCAGGGCGACAGGCAAAAAAAACAAAAGTGACGGTGAGCGCAAGCCACTGAACGCAAATCAAGAAGCTGGAAGCAGTTGAAGAGAAGTATTCGTGTGATTCTTCACTACATCGGGTTTGTGTTGTTTCGGATAATGCAGCATGCTTCGAGCAAACGACAGGAAACATTCCCGGGGAAAGTCGAAGACGATTCCTACCGAAGGACTTGAAATTTGATATGCAGACATGCGGTTTTGCTGTCGAATCAGCCCATTGGTTTTTGGTTGTCATCTTCTGTCAGACAGAAGTGTCACTATCAAAACATGACAGGAGCTATATCTCATGAAACTTGACTTGCAATATATAATTTGAAAACCCTCGAAAAACTGTATTCAAAAGAGTTGGAAGTATTTGTTCACCTGTCATCTGTCAAAAATTAATATAATGACAAAGTTCGAAATTTTGCAATTCAATTAGGTATTTGGAACCTATCTCATGGATTCAAACCAAGTTCAGCGGAAAGCAACACAACAAAAAATCACATTTCGTTGGAGTTTTTCACCATTTCCCAGTTCGGCGTTATGAGATTGGAACTGTGAAACCTCATCACAGACTGGACTCGAATGATGAAGCTTGAAATGAAGTCCTAATGGGCGATTGAAAATGATTATTTGGAAAAAGCTTTGGAGTTTTTCCGGATAAGTCAATTATTACCGGAAAATGTTCCAATTTTATCCAATTATTATCAATATCATTATGGTTACGGAGGACGCTATAAATTTGTTCCAATCTTCTTCTCTAATTCCAACTTCCTCCCCGAAAAGACGTATCGAAAATTTTCATCCGTTACTTGCTAAGTCACCGGAAAAGTTTTGAGGTAACACAATTGATTTTTTCCATTGGAGTAAGCTATGGAAATTGACAGTTGTCTTAAAAATAAAAAATTTTATGAGAACCTGACAAGAAAGTTACGAGTTTGCTTCAACTTAAAACACGCCTCGACCTCCCAATTGCTGTCACTTCACGAGCTAAACTCAAAGCGAAACCACAAGTCACATAATATGTCGTCGGACTTGGATATCGTACTACACTGTGCTCGCACTATCGCTCTGAGTTCAATTCTGCTCTCCAATGCTAAGCTGCTTCTTTATAACGTACTCGTTTCTGCATTCTGGATTGCTCACAGAAAGGCCTAGAAGGTTCTCGTTGTTTCCATTCTGGCATATTCCACCTGTATTCGCGAGAGGTCTATAGAAAAGTGTAGTGATTTGGCGAATATTCTGGCAAGCTCTTGATGCACGGCTCCTCCGCCAATTGTGCAGTGCAGTCTGAATGTGTTTTATTCGCGCGTCGTGGTTTTCAGAAAAATTCATGAAGATTACAATTATTTGATATGTGAGTCCTGCGACGAAGACATGCCCATTAGGAAATCAAAGAAGTCCTTAAAATATCATCCAAACAATCAGTTTATGTCTACAAAATTATATTTTGTCTATTACTGGTCCTGACATTTGTTTTCTTAAACCAACTGTCACAAAAAAGGACTCGTGCTCCTGTCAGGCGTGTCTTATGGTATTGGTTGTCGAAAAAATTACAGAGAAAAAAATTACCGTTAGTAAAATACTGCGGAACTTCAAAAGTTGTCATCAGCCATTCGTCAGTTTTATACCCCTTTCGTGGATGGCTAATTTCCACTTTCGAAACAAGCCCTTATGTCAAAATGCTGATACTTAGGTACAGCCAACAGCCAACGGCCAACAGCCAATCTCAGCCAACATTGCTAAACAGCTCTTCTTGCCCAGCAACTTCACATTTGAACTCTCTTTCCCGTTGCAAGAATAGGACCCCAGCAAGATAACCCATGTTCACTCAACTTCATTACATTGCGTTTGACAATTTATTTTTGTAGTATGTACCAAGGACCCGTTTCATGGAAGTTACAATCGAAAATTTACAAGTGTGCACAATTTACAAGGTTATACATTTGTAAAATAGGGCTTTTGGTTTTATGGAACGCGGGCCTCTGATCTACAGTTCTCTCAGACGACATGAGTGAATGCTAATTACTCACCTACTAGATTGATAAAGCGCTGAAGAGAAAAAACAACTTGCAAAATCAAAGGAAACTAGAACTCGGAAACTAATCTGAAAAGAGTTTAGATCTGAAATATTCGATGACGTGCCCACTGGTCAGTTGTAGGCCTAGTCCGATCCTGGATCGGAAATGAGGAGGATTTTTCGCGCAGCATCAAAAGTAGTCTCGTCCGCATAAATTTCCAATAGTCTATTCCTGTTTTGCAGCGAGTAGCCAGCTAGTTGGCAAAGGAGTAATTAGGCGATATCTCGATCTTCGGGGCGTTTTCTTTTTGTTTTGTCGTTTTTCTCGCATCCGTTTTATGGCGCGAGAACAAGAAGATGACGAAGATCGAGGCAAATGAAGAGGAAAAACAAGAAGAAGCGCTCTACTTTGTGGCGTGTGATGCCGATGGTGAAGATTCAGGGCGCTACTTTTTGTGGAAATGTGGAATATTGTTTTGTTGTTTGCAAATGTGGTCGTTAGTCGTGCGTTTAAAATGAAGTGCATCACAAGAGAAAATTATGAAGGCGGTGATGGGTGATAGAATGAAAGTGTATCGGTCTCGCGTTAATGTTACGGAAATGGTTTACAGAGAAGCAATAATAGGGGAGAGTGAGGTACAGAGGAAAGAAAAATTGTATATTCTTGCTTCTGACAGATACTAAAATGTTTCACTAACAAGCAATACCTAACTAGCCATCGACTGATTTCAACATACTATTTACTTCGGTCCAATCTATTTTTCCACATTCTGTTACAGAAAGTCTCAATGCGGATGCACTCGGTTCCGTGTACCTACCCTATCTATGGGAGTACCTACATTGAACCGCCATGCTCAACATATGAGAAAAATGTAGACAATAGCCCAGCAAAGAAATGCAACATTTAGATGAAGCCCGGAATAAATTGAGGAAAATCTGTTACATAATGTCCGAGGCTTGGTATTTTTTCTGTGGGAGGTGCAAGGTACAAGAAGTTACAATTTTTAAAATCGTTGCTTTTCTCATTATTTTTTCAATGGATCTTATATTTTCAAGGTCAAGAAACCCAATGCAATAAGTTCCCAGAAAGTGTAATCAGAGGCGTATCTACGGGGGGGCAAGTGGGGCACGTGCCATGGGCGCACTTCAATCCTCAGGGCGCAAATGAGAGGAAAAGATAGAAATGTGAAAAAATGAAGAAAAAAATTGGAAAAACGAATCAAAGACCAAGCTCTTTGAACTTCATATAATTATATACAGGATGTCTCAAAACTCACGCCCCAGAGAAAATGGAGAAAAACTAGATAGCAGTCAGATGGTGTAATACCGAGAAAAAAAAATCTACCTCAAATGGTATTCGAGAAAAGACAAAGTTAAGTTAACCAATCACAGACCTGTACATTTGAGGTATGTTACCTCAATTTCAAGTTGCTAGGTTCAAGTATCTAAATCTGGCAGTGTCACAGTTACAGTGAGCCAAACATTTATTGCAAAATGACAGGCAGTTGGTATTACTTTCAAAACTTAGCAACTGGGTTAAATTTTGCAAATTTACCGCGAATTGACCCTCCAGGATTGGTGGATTCAAAAAAATCATGACTCCTTTATGCAAGCAGCAATACATTTTTTCCTTCCGTTTTCTGGGAACCTTTTGTCGTCGACACCATGTCAGTGTTCCCTGGAGCGCGAGTTTTGAGAAAGCCTTGATAATGTAGATATTTGAACTATTGGGCGCAATTCGTGTGAACAATAATTTACAAGCGAAATGGGAACAGAGAAAGAGGAAAAACTAAAACCAATACATTCAAACAGACGATCAACTTTCGACTTTTCCATCTGATCCAGGTATAACCTATAACAGGGACCCTATTTTCGGAACCAGGGAGCAGTTCATCAGGTGATGTTGCCTAGGTGATAGCCTAGTGACAGCCCTGGTTGCCTAGCAACTTTACATGGGAACGGATCACACGTGGGGGCCCGATTTGTCGTTGGCCCACCTGAATTCTGAAAAACTGCCTGAGGCGCATTTCCCAGGGTTTCTAATTTCGGGGGTGCAATTTTCATATTTTGCTCTGGGCGCAATTTACCCTAGATACGCCACTGAGTGTAATGCACCAGTGGCGTACCAGACGACTGCGAAGGAACCGAGGTACAGGTTAAAACCTGTTTTGCCTGGGCTACAAGAATTAAATGGAAAATAAAGTGTTATACTGGAGGAAATAATTAGAAAACATCGCACATAAACTTCAAGTAATGCAGAAAACATTGAAAAGCCGAGTGAAAAGCAGTGGATATACTATTTAGATGAATTACATGAAAAGAATTGACAAACATGACGGGAAGATCATTGTTAATAATACAGATTCTTGGCTTCATCACTATTGACTTTACAGTTGATACAAAACAAAAAGAAATATTGACGTCTTTCTCTGGAGTCCCCCGCACAATTTTCGTAGGATCATGAGCTCACTTGCGACACTGTTGACTACATGCCGGTTCTCTTTGTTTCAAGTGTAGGTTTTTTCAACTAAAAGGTAGGTTGGAATATGAAAACATTCCGTAATGCCGAAATTTCATCACCAGATGCAGGTCTCTTCTGAGTTTTAAATAGTACATAATAATAATAATAATAATAATATGTATACACTATACATACATCTACCATACCATGCTATATTGTAACGGCACATGTATCAATCTTATTCAGAAAGACCTCTGTGCCCTACTCTCCCCTAGAGAAGAATTCTATTTAATATATACCCAATTTGGTAGAACTTAGAACTTCTTCAGCATCATTCACTAGGTAAAGGTATACTATTTAAGTCAGATCTTAATGATATCATAGCGAAATTACCAGACAAAGATCTTTTGGAGCTATACCCCGTATGAGCATACACAGGGTGTTTCAATGGAAACGAGCCACCTTGAATAAATCTTTTCCAGGTGAAATTTAGAAAAATTCCCGAGACCCGTCGATTTTTGTTTCGAGAGGGACATCTAAAGCATACATTGGAAAATTTCTAGTTTCAACCCCCGCATCCCCACCCACCTCAACTTCGAAATTCCAAATGACACCACCTATTATACTTCGCGATACATCATATTAAAGAGAATTCAAGTTTTTTCTGAGAAAATATTTCAAAATTTTCCAACCCCATGTACCCCCCTTTTTCCTGAAATTCTCTGAAGGTCCAATTTGATATTCTTGACTTCCTAATTTTCTCCAGTGCAGTCAACGTCATTCTGCACAGCATCAAGGGAGAAAATTTTCTCTGGAAAAAGTGCCACCCAAATTCACCCCCTCGCTCCCCCACCCCAACTCCAAAATCCAAAATGACACTACTTACTTTGTGATATATCAAATTGAAGAGAATTGAATTCTCTTTCCGAAAAAAATATTTTAAAAATTTTCAAAAACCCCCTCTATCCAATATTCATCAATATTCATCAATATTCCAAATGTCCTACTTAATGGGGGAGGGGTTAAAAAATCAAAAAAGATTGTTTCCGGAGAAAATTGAATCCCCTTCAGCTCAATGTATCACAAGGTAGGTGGTGTCTTGATAAATTCTGAAGTTGGGGCGGGGGAGAAAAAATGGGTGAATGGGTTTAGTAGCACTTTTTCTACCAACAATTTCATTTTTTGAAGCTATTCAGGATAAAAGTGACTAAGTTAAAGAGAATTTAGGGGTGGAGAACAATAAATTGGACCCTCACGAGAATTTCTGAAAAAAGGTAAGTGGTAGAGAATTTGTAAAATATTTTTTTTTTTTTTTTAGAAAGAGGATTTCATTGTCTTCAATCTGATGTATCGCAAGGTAGGTGGTGTCATTTGGAATTTTGAAGTTGGGGTGGGGGGAGGTAAGGAGGTTGGAGATAGAAATTTGCCAATGTATGCTTCAGATGTCCCCCTCTAAACAAAAATGTACAGGTCTCGGGAAATTTTCTAAATTTCATCAGGCAAAAATTTATTCAGGGTGGCTCGTTTCTATTGAAAAACCCTATGTACAATAAAGAACTGAAGCTACAGTTTGACGAAAAGATCCGCCGTCCGATCACGCCAAAATCCGCCTCGTTGCCTTGTTAAATTCATTATGTACGGTACGGGTTGATCAACTTACAGGAGCAATGTATAATTGTGACGATAGTAGCCTTTGTGAAAACCGTAAATAACGATTCGAGCTTATTATTATAACCAAAATTAAAGTGTATCATCCACAAATCTTCACAATTATATCTGCTATAAAAGAATATAAGCAGAAATAACTGACAATTTGCTCAGAATCACGACCTCTTATTTCGGGAAAAACTTTTGACAGAGAAGTTCACTCTTGTTGAAAAAGAAACAACAAACCAGTACAGTTCTGTAACAACTCGCACTTTTTCTGTTTAAAAAAATTGAAACAACACTTTCATAGTTACTTTATACAGTAATACAAGTTTTTTTCAACTTACCAAGCACGGAATCATACGCAAAGGTGAAAATATTTCTATATACGAGTATAATTGTGAGAGAAAACATAAAAAATCGCTTATGTATCCACTATCCGTACCAATACTTTATGGGAGAATTGTGCTTCGCGTATTATTGGTGGATTATTCTGGAATGTGAATGGAATTAAAAATGTTATCAACTTGGAACCCCCAGATGTCGACTATCTGTTGGAATTTGACTTCATCTGCTTCACTGAAACATGGCTTTATACGGAAAATTTTTCAAATCTCAATAATATGTTCATTGATTACAACGTATTCCACAGTTTTGCCAAAAAATCCACCTCGGTCGGCAGACCGAGTGGAGGCATAACCGTTCTTTCAAATAAAACAAAGATTCAATCAATGTCTATGTTGGAAACTGGGGAATACTGGATAATTCTGAAAGCGTCTCTTGTTGAATTCAGTTTTATTTTAGGTATATTCTATCTGCCTCCAAGCCTGAGTTGTGACGACTGCAGGAATTTGTTGGATAGGACCTTGCGAGAGATGTCCGAGCACGACCTTCCGACTTTTTTGATGGGCGATTTCAATGCACGTATTGGCGACGGTAATCAGGTTGACGAGGGTTTCATGGAGGGCAGCGGTCTCACAAGCACTAGGGATACTCTTGACAAAATAATGAACACCAGAGGAGCAGAAATCCTGGACCTTCTAGGGGGAGAAGGATTCTTTGTTCTCAATGGTCGATCCTCCAGCGATTCTCCCGCGCGTCATACATTTGTTAACGGAAATGGTAAGAGTGTTATAGACTTGTGTTGGTCGAACTTGGGTGGGTTAGCAGTGGTGAGGGACTTCTATGTAAGCGATCGCCTGGTATGTTCTGACCATTTTGCCTGTTGTGTTAATTTAGATATTGCCTTGTTTTCCAAAAATCAAACCTTTAATGCAAACGAGTCTAAATCAGCTCCGGGTTCATATTCTGTGAAATTTTTGTGGAACGATGGTTTACGAGAGAAATACATAGCCACTCTTCATAACACCGATCTTGACTCAAACTCACATTTTAGTGATTATGACAAAATTATACTGGGCGAGATAAAGAATGCAGCATGCATATCAGGTATGATGAAAGTGATACATCACAGAAAACGTGCGACTAGTAACCATTACTCTCAAAGCTGGTTCAACCTATCCTGTAGAAACGCGAAGAAACTTGTCAAAACTAAACTTGCACTATGTAGGAAAAACGGTTTTCTCGGTAATTTTTTGATTGAGTTTTTGGAGGCCAAAAAAACGTATAAGACCACTATAGCTTGCAGCAAGGAAACTTACTACGATAACAGGCGTAGAGCATTATCTAATGTTAAAAATACAACAGACTTTTGGTCGGCAGTACGCTCAATGAATTTTATCTCTAAAGTTAACCCTATCACCACGTCTATCTGGGAAAATTACCTAAGATCATTCTATGCGTCCACCGACTCAGGCCCATTTATTACATATTTTGATGCCACCCATCCATTTCTAGATGATTCCATCACTTTATCCGAACTAAACCAAAATCTGCATTCTCTCAAAAACAAAAAAGCGGCTGGACCCGATGGAATCTCTAATGAATTTTTAAAGGCGTTACCAGCAAAATATAAACAGTTTCTACTAAACCTATTTAATTCTATTATCGATAAAGAGCACCTACCACCCGGCTGGAGTGAATGTGTCATTTCCATGATACATAAAAAGGGAAACGTTCATGACCCATCAAACTATAGAAGAATAGCCTTGTCCAATGCACTATCTAAACTGTTTAGTTGTATCTTCTTCCGACGATTAAGTAGATGGGCGGACGACAATAACCTATTACCTGAAAGTCAATCTGGTTTCAGAAAAAACAGGAGCTGCACAGATAACATCTTTATTCTCACTTCCATTATCCAGTTACATCTTAGATTACCAAAACGCAAAGTGTATGCATGTTTTATAGACTTTAAGGCAGCTTTCGATTCAATAGAGCATCAATTACTGTGGAAGGTTTTGTACAATCTGGGGATAAGCGGGAAGTTCGTGAGAATATTTGCCAAGATTTACAGCCAAGCCTCTGCTAGAGTAAGAACAACATCGGTAACTACAAACGCGGTACAAATATCAAAAGGCGTGCTTCAGGGCGACCCTCTCAGTCCACTCCTCTTTTCACTCTTCATCAGTAAACTGGAAGATTTTCTGCGTGAACGAGGCCTCGGCGGGCTGAACTTGGATGGTTTTGTTGATGTCATCGTTCTGCTATATGCAGACGATATCATTGTGTTCGCCGACTCGCCGGTGGACCTGCAACGGAAAATGAACGTCATTCGGGAATTTTGTTCGGAACTCAAACTTGAAGTCAATACAGAAAAGACAAAAGTCATCGTTTTTAGCAGAGGCATTCGTAAATGTTCAGACAGATTTTTCTATGGCGATGGTGAGTTGGAGGTGGTTGATAAATTCACTTACTTGGGAGTCCCTTTCAGCTCTTCGGGAGTTTTTTCGGTTGCTCAGAAACACTTCAACTCCAGGGCTTCTGTCGCGATTGGTAGCGTTCTAAAGATTTTGATGGCTGGAAAATCGGATTCCTGGCAAACCAAAATAAAGCTGTTTCGGTCTCTGGTTGTTTCCACATTATTGTATGCTGCAGAAGTTTGGTCCCTTCAATACGTAGATAGCCTTGAGAGAACCCAGGTGAAGTTTGTCAAATCAATTCTTCACTTACAGTCTTCAACTCCAAACTGTTACATAAGATGCGAGACTGGTTTGGCAAAACTAGAACTGGACGTGATGAGAAAAACTTTAGGGTGGTGGTGTAAATTGTTGAAAATGCCCGACAGTAGGTTACCAAAGATTTGTTTTAAAAGACTGCAACAACTAGACGCTGCAACCGCAACCTGTAACATCAAGTACAATTGGGTTACTCAAGTGAAAGTTCTACTTACAAAACATAATCTGTCGTACTTACTCGACCACGGCTTTCTTTTTGTTGAGGAGAATCTAGAGTCAATTTTGGACGATTGCAGACGGGTCATGATGGCAGCCGATCTAGAAATCTCATCTGAGTCGCACTACAGTAACATCTACAGGGAGATACTCAGCAGTGACAGCTCAGAACACTCACTTGGCTACAGTGGGTATCTTACGCGGAATGTTTCTATAAGAAAGATCAGGCTGATTGCGCAAATCCGGTTGGGGTTTCATAGGAAATTAAGGCTTTATGTTAATGGGACCAAATTTGTATTTGATCAGGGCAAAACCTGTTCTATTTGCAACACCGACGAAGTCTATGACCTCTACCATTTGGTTTGTAACTGTCCTATTTTTACAAGATCGAGGAATCGCTGGCTGGTCGGTCATATAAGTCTTCAAGCTACGCGCGAGGAATTTCACTTTTTGTTCGCCAATATTTGCATTGAAAAGCTCATCAATATTTTTCACTTTTTCTCGGCAGTCGAGAAGTTCCTGTCTCTGATTGAGGAATAGTGCTCGATGGATCTTGCTGGGCCTCTTATTCTGTGGCTCCTGCGGTTGGACATAATTTTTGGCACACCTCCATTGTTTTGTCCCTACTTTATTTTTGTTAATTGAGTACATAATATTTAGTTACTTTTATCAATTATTATCATTGTATTTACCTAATTTTTAAGTTAATTTCTGAAGAAGATTGTGTACCTGCCTATTTATTTTATTTTTTACTTTACTTTGTATACCCCAAGGGTTTAAACAAATAAATTACATACATACATACATACATACATACATACATACATACTTTATGGGTGATATGAAGTGGAAACCAAGTAGTGTAACGAATAAAATGTGGATAATTCTAAGGCAAAGTAAGATCGCGTTTATGTAGATCGCACATTTATATCTTCAGTAATCGTCTTTATCATTATTTTCGAAATAAAAATTAGTCTCGCATGCAACCTCCCACTTGATGTAGCTATACACCTCCTCATTAATTAGGTATATACTTCCACTTTTCATTGATTATATCTATAGAAAATATAATTACTGGTTTCTTTCTGGTAATAGTTCTCTCGCTTATAGGAAGTTCCTCTCTACAAGTAATTACCAAATTTTATTACTATGTAAAACGCCTATTGTGGTTAGAGTGATGGTACCTACAACTTTATCAACTTTAATATTCATTTTACTGATGTTCATAATCATATAGGGACTTTCTATTTCGTTTTTGCGATGGAATTATACGACGCGGTGTTAGAAACTTTGTTTTTAATTAAAAAATATTGAGGGTAATAACTGGTTATTACTATTAGTATAGTACCTACCTACCTGTTAGTGTTTGTCTTTATGTGAGATTTATGTTTTGTTGGTGTAAGGTGAAGAATGCTAAAATAAATAACAAGACCAAGTAGGTAAGCGTTCAGTAAATTATGATTGTGCATACCTTGCTGGGACCATAATTTCTCTGGAACATTTGATCACCAAAGAACTTTGAAATAACAATCAGGTAAACATGACCTTCACCATTCAGCTATGATCATTAGGTATGGTCCAGATGTTTTAACAACGAAAGCACCCTGCATTTTATTATTAAACATGCCGCATGGCATAGTTGGCGTCTAAACTACATTTTTTCCGTATACAATAAGGTATTTAGAAAACAAGCGAATATGCCTCATGAGCATGAGGCTCAGTAGCGCACTTCCTTTTTGAAGGATACTTGAACGCAAGATGTTGATTAGGGTTCTATCGTTATTTGGAAAAAATTCCAATAATTGCCACCAAACTAGCGGCAGAATCATAAAACTCGGCTTGAAAATCAGAACGATCGTACTAAACAAGGGTGAGTTCAAAGTTTTATGAAAATCGTTCTGGTAATAAGATATTTCAATATGGCGACCAAGATGGCGGCAGAATGTTGGAATTTGGCTGGACAATAAAAATGATCATACGAAACAAAGGTAAGTCCCAAGCTTTATGAAAATCGTTGAGTGATGAGAAATTCCAATAGATAGATAGATAGATAGATATTTTTATTTGTGCTCCATATACATCAGAGGTATTTACACACGTGGCGGCCAAGATGGCGGCAGAGCATTATTTGTCCAAAATCGGATGTACTTTGATGAAGTTCACATCAGCATACTATGTCATGTTCCATAAATGAGATGATCTCAATCATGTCACAAAGTAACATCACAATGAACGTTACTTCCACATCTATGAGATGTTCATCCGCGATGTTATACGATGTAATGTCTGAGAGATGTTTCGAAATGAACTTAAATTGAACATCACACATGAGACATCTACCAGACGTAACATTGTTACTTCTTTCAACTGATCGAAGTGTAACATCTCACTGACGTCAATGAGACGTAGTCACTGAGAGATTTTTCAAGTTTCGCGGGCTGTCATCGTTAACCTTCGTGTGTCGGAAAATATTTAATTGATAGTTTTGCCCCCTATTACATGTGTGTGATGACATGTACAAACTACATGTTTAGTTTGAGGCCTTGCGGGCCCCCTTATGTCTTCATGTGTCGTTTGGAACCATTTTTGTATCTTCTTGTGCTTGTGGCTTTCGGAACTAGTGTGTCTCCTTGTGTTCTTCGAAAGCCTACTGGGCCTTCTTGCATTTTGTCGTGGCTTTCGCACCTCTGGTAACTCTTGTGTCTGCTCTTGTGTTATTCGGAACCCCAAAAATGGGCCCATCTTGTCTTATTATTGTACTTTCGAATACTTTAATGACTCCCGTTCATGTCTTATTGTAACGCCCGGGGCCCCACTGGAGCCCCTTTTGTCTTGCTGTAACTATTCGAGACCCAGCGAGTCTCTTTGGGTTCGATGTATCGTTTGGAGTTCTAATGAAATATCCCCAAAAATATCCCTGAACATCAAGTTCGCTGTTAAAATATCTTGTACCTATCAGACAAGTTGGTAGCTCAGACGAATCGGCAGCAGTGTCTCTAACTATCACCTGTGGGGATCCAGGTTCGAATCCTCCAGAGTACGCCAATAGAAGAACAACTTTTCTTAGGGAAAAAACGTGCTGTATAGATTGTAAAAATTAGTAAAAGTAGGTGCGGAACCTCCTATGACATAAAACTATGTTGAAAAGTGGTGAAAAATTAATTTTTATTTAAAAATACACATCCAAAATGCGACGTTATATGTACGTCAAAAAGTGATATCTACGAGATGTGGAATAGCGATGTAAATAGTATGTCACATTTGAACATCTTTGAGATATCTCATTCTTGTTCTAGTTACCCGGACCATTCAACGCCCGGACATAAGAGGTAACAGAGATGTCCACTTAACATCGCATAGACTTTTTTTGTTAACATCGCAGTTGTGACTTGAACATCTAAGTGATGTCACAGAAATGTTTTCTTGCTGAGTGGGTCGGACCACTTTCAGATAAATTTAAAATGGCGGACCAAAGATGGCGGCCAAGTGACAAAAATCATTGGTCAAATTTATATGGTGGACACGTACGCATTTGATTGGCATTATTTGCACGACACCGATATCTTTTTTCTTCGAGGCATAATTCTCCTAGCTCTATATCATTTTGAAATATGTTTAATATGGATAATACAAGATGGCGGCGGGGAATCAGTTGTCGAAAATTGGATGTATCTAAATGAAGTTCACATCGCCTGCAAATTTCACTCAAATTGGACTACTTTCAGAGAAATTCAAAATAGCGGATCAAAGATGGCGGCCAAGTGACAAAAGTAATTGGTCAACTTTATATTGTGGACATGTATGCATTCGATTGGCGTTTGCACCACATCGACATCTCTTTTCGTTGAGGCATAATTTTCCCAGTTCTATCACTCTGAAATGCATTGAAAATGGAGAATACAAGATGGCGGCGGGGCATTATTTGTCCAAAATCGGATGCATTTTGATGAAGTTCACATCGCCTGTGAATTTCACTCAAATCGGACCACTTTCAGAGAAATTCAAAATTGCGGACCAAAGATGGCGGCCAAGTGACAAAAATCATTGGTCAAATTTATATGGTGGACACGTGTACGCATTTGATTGGCATTATTTGCACCACATCGATATCTTTTTTCTTCGAGGCATAATTCTCCTAGTTCTATCACTTTGGAACATGTTCAATATGGAGAATACAAGATGGCGGCGGGCATAAATTGTCGAAAATTTGCTGTATCTAATTGAAGTTCACATCGCCTGCAAATTTCACTTGAATCAGACCACTTTCAGAGAAATCCAAAATGGCGGATCAAATATGGCAGCCTAATGACAAAAATCATTGGTCAACTTTATATAGTGGACACGTACGCATATCATTGGCGTTTGCACCACGTCGATAACTCTTTTTGTTGAGGCATAATTCTCCTAGTTCTATCACTTCAAAACATGTTCAATATGGAGAATACAAGATGGCGGCGGGACATCAATTGTCGAAAATTAGATAGATCTTGATGAGGTTCACATTGCCTGCAAATTTCATTTCAAACGGATCACTTTTAGAGAAATTCAAAATGGCGGATCAAAGATGGCGGCAGAATAACAGAAAACAAAAAGCCAACTTGACATTCTGGACATATCAGCGTTTACATCACATCGATATCTTTCTTTCCTGAGGAGTTATCCCGGGTACGGACGGACGGACGGACGGACGGACGGAGAAAGTGAAGCTAAAAGCGCCTTTTTCCCATTTTTTGGGGAAGTGCGCTGAAAACGAAATTAGGTATGCAACTCATGAACCACCTTTTCAACTCTTCTACACACCATAGGTAGGTACCAGATGTGCTGAAATCCGCGTTCCAGAACAAATGCGAAAACATGAAACGGCATTCGGATCTGTAATTTTGAAGAGTAGAAAATCTACCGGGAAACGGTAGTAGAGAACAGACGATGTGAAATTGACCAATTGCAGACCTGCACCCTAAAGTGAATTTCCCGTAATTTTACGTTGCTAGGTTTTCACTAAGACACAAACCATATGCCGTTTTAAATTCAGTAGAATGACTTTTTGGAGCAAAAATAAAGTGACAAGCTGGGGGGCTGAACGGCCACGGCTGATGGAACCTGCAAAGTTTTGCAGCGAAACTATCAGCAACTATCAGCCGTATCCTCCTAGCTTGTCAGTTTATTTTTGCTTCAAAAAGTCATTCTACTGAAAATAGAAAGTGTACAGGATATAAATCTTCCATTAAATATGCGGTTGGCTTTGGGTTGGCTGTAGCTTTTGAAAGATGTCAGTGTCAAACCAAATGTGACATTAGCTTCCTTTCTTTTATGACGCAGGGTAACTCGAGAAACGAAATGATCTGACCAGTCGCCGTTCTAAATGTAGACCAAACTAAAGATACAAACAATTTTTTGACTTACCAAAAATTTTCTTTAATCTACTTCTTGCTAACCCGCGACACTGAGGTGAATTTTCTATACCCACTTCGTGCCAAAGTATTATCTCAGTTTTCAATTATTGCCTCAATAAAGCGCAATAAAAAGAGGATTATTTAATATGATTGTATTGTATAACTGTTTGTATGCAAATTTCATAAAAAAAAAAGATTGTAGGTAATTTAAGGGCAAAAGGACCTCGGTCGATAGAGCCCTTTCAACTGAACAGTTCAATAAATATCAATTATTCTCATTATTATTATCCAAGCTGCTGAAATTACTGAAAGAAATTGCAAAATTGAATTAACGATGAAGACACAGGCAAAGCAAAATCATGGATGTAAGGTATGCAACCAATAATACACTGACGTGCAATGTGTGCCGCCAGTTTACACTTCGCAGCAGTAGTTCTTTGTCGGTATGCAACTTTCCAAACGCAGCAGTTAAGTTTACAGCCTACACTAAACCAAAGCAGTGAATTTTCATTGAACCTTTTCGAAAATTACATTAGGTACAGTCCATTTTTTTTAAAGTACATTGTGGTGCAAATGCCACACACCTTTGCATTCACCGTCAATGCGAAGATGTTAGCCATTTGCACCACAATGGACTTAAAACAAAAATATACTGTACTTACCGAGGTACCTACCTACAAACAATAACTTTGTAAAACTATTCAAATATACTAATATTGTCACCATCATAAAGCGGTTCTTCTATTATTCAAAATTATTTCTTTATAACGAACAGCGAACAGGACAAATAATTGCTTACAAATTATTGAATATATTTTCTCATACAGGTGTCCCCCGGAGTAACCGATTTAGCTTCAGGGTAGGTGGACTTTTACGAGGCTATTAGACTCTGCTTTCGAAATTTTTTGAGTTCTTCAGTCTCTAATATACAGGCTGGTCCGAGGGCTGGTCCATCCTAGCGTAATTATTATCACATATATAGCGGCCTTACCGTTCAAGATACAAAAAAAGATTTAAGAAAAAATTTATACGGTTTGATGAGACCTGACCTTAAATCATTCTCTGCTTCACAATATGTCCCATTTTGACGGGATAAACGAAACGTCAATCTTTTAAAATGAAACATCCATATACTTTTTTGCATTTTCGTGTTCAGGTTTTCAAGCTGTCCTATGCCTGTATTTTTGTTTTCCAATCATGTGGCAGTGCTATCAACTAAAAATAAAAAACTGAAAAAATCTCATTTCCAGAATGTGTTTGAAAAAATTGTAGCGGCCTTGCTTTCCAAAACTACGAGATAAAACTTGACATGGTGGTAGTCAAATCAAAGACCAATGTCCTGATGTCAAAAAACTGAGATTTTATGATACAGGCACTTTCAACTATTGTATCGTAAATAGCCATTTAACTCCATGACCCTCCAATTTTAAAACGCTGTCCAATAACTTTTTCATCCTCTATTTTTATTAGGGGTAGGTACCCTACTTTTAAACTTTGTAGTTTTTGTGATAATCGGAAGTTTTCACTAAATTTGCTATTTAGGTAGGTATTCGACTTTTTTCAAAAATTGAGACGGCCCTGATGGTGAATGACAGACAAGCCGAAAAGTATGCAGCTGTCAGTTAGTCAGTCTGAATATTGTCGAACACAGAAAATGGCTTGAACGCGAGAGGAAATGACATATAGGTACCTATGATATTCTGGTATAAATCCAGATGCCCAGAATTTCAGTGTGTTTTCTCTCAAAGCCACATTTTTGCATTTGTCAATATTCAGACCGACAAACTGACAGATGCGCATCTTTTGGCTTGTCTGTAATTCATCAGGGCCGTCTCAGATTTAAAAAAAAAAGAAACAGTGAACATGAAAACTTTCGATTATCTCAAAAACTATGAAGTTTATGGGTACGGTATCCCGTAGTAAAAACGAAAGAGGATAAAAAAAACTATCGGGGAACGTTATAAAATCAGAAACATGCTATTTGAAAAAAAAAATGTATATGGGTATGGTAGGTACTTTGAAAATTATAAAGTTTCATTTTTGTGTGAACCTCATATGATAAAATGGCAACTTTTTGACATTAGGATTTCATTCGACTATCACCGCATCAAGTTTCATCTCTTAGTTTTGAAAAGCAAGACCGCTACAATTTTTTGATTGAACTCTGAAAATGCAATTTTTTTCAGTGTTCAATTTTTAGTTGGTAACCTCGTTGGTAGCACTTCCACATAATTGAAAAACTGAAAAATACAGACATGAGAGAGCTCAAAAAACTGAATAGAAAAATGCAAAATAATATAGGGTGTTCTATGTGAAAAAGTTGGCGTTTCCTTTTCCCCATCAAAATGGGACAGCCTGTATAATAACTTAAAAATCATAATTTCGGGTCGTAGGTCTCATCAAATCATGAAAATTTTCTTCTAACCTTTTTTTTCTATCCTGAACGGTAGGGCCGCTATGGGATAATTACACTAGGGTGGACTACCGGTACAGGGTATGAATATTGTGTTCATAGTATATTATTCAACAAGCGGGTAATGATTGGTTCTTACTCATGAGGATGCAGTTTGCTGACACGAGCCTTGGCGAGACATCAGATAATCTGATGTCATAATCAGAGACTACTCACATAAAAAAATGCTACAACTATAAAAACGCTTCTTGTATTTTTGTCATCAGCTGATTCAGCGAGAAAATTATCAGCAGAGCTGAGGTTATTTTCAAAAACTTCAGTTTTTAGCAGTTGAATACCTACTATTCCAGATAAACAATGTGAAGCCACCATTCCAATTTAGGGGTTCTTCACAACCATCTATATTGCTTCACGCTTTATACGGGGTGTTTCATGGATGATAGCAAGAAATTTAACTGTGGTTAGATCTCGTCAAAATATGATGAAAACCTATATACAATTTTGCAAGGTTCGGTCTAATGACGAAGATACAGCCCTCCAATCCTCCAAAGTTCACTTTTTTCGGATTTCAAAAATTTGTAACTCAGGAACGTTTAAACAAATTTAGTTTTAATTCAGCAAAAGCTAGTTTGTCATAATCATCTATCAACCTGCCAAATTTGGGAAGAATCCAACCAGTGGTGTAGGAGTTATGAGGGTCAATAATTTAGAAGCATCCGAAGAAAAGTTGACTTAAGGTGACCCCTCATAACTTCTACGTCGTCACTGATTGGATTCTTCCCAAATTTGGCAGGTTGATAGATAATCATGACAAACCAGCTCATGCTAAATTGAAGCTAAATTGGTCGAAACGTTCCTGAGTTACAAATTTTTGAAATCCGAAAAAAGTGAACTTTAGAGGGCTGTATCTTCGTCATAAGGCCGGACTTTGCAAAATGGTATTTAAGTTTTCGCCATATTTTGACGAAATCTACTCACCAGTTGAATTTTTTGCGATCATCCCTGAAAAACCCTGTATTGAATCAAGGATGAAACAAGGAAATGACAAATGAAACATCAAATTGTTTCCGGTCCTGAATCTAATCTCGATCGACAGATGGTTGAATATTAATAGCGCTCCAAATTCCATGAGAATCAGCTAAAAAAAAGTATACTTATAATAATATAACAATGTGGCTCTACATCCCATTGAGGGACTTGGCCTACAAAGCGGGAGGTTAGAGCTTCCGTTCTTTGTGTTCACTACCCGGTTGTCGCAGACCCCTCAAACCCGAGGAGATAAGGTAAGCATCATGCCTTAGACAACGCCTTATTACCCCTTTTCAATTATTAGCGAGTGGGTTGGTCGCTTGCCGGAAAAGTTAACGACAGCAGTAAATTTTTCATCACTGCTGCCGTGTGGTATCGAACTCACTACCTTAAGATTCGCAGTCCTGCTAGCTACCGCCGGCGCCAGCTCAGTAACTCAGCTAAAAAGGAAAGTATGTGTGTGTGCGGTAATTATAATTATGTTACCGAATACCTATAAGAAAAAACGAGGAAAAAACTTTCAAACTTTCTTATAGGAGGTTACTCTCTCATCTATCTATCTAACCGTGGGTTCCACAAAACAGATAATACGAGATTAGTTGATTTGCGATTTTTGTTCGTCAATTTGTAGCTGACTGATCAATGGAAATGCTGGTTTATCCCTCAATAATGGAAAGATGATGGGTCTAGTACAGATTTCAGGCATTTTTTGTGAGTAATCACCTAGCATTCAGCAGAAAAAAGTTCACTTAATCTGCAATCAGCCTTGATCGCTGATCATCTTTTTTGTGGAACTGACGGTTAGTTACTTTTAGTTTAATTTTAGTTTTATTATCTCTTAGTACCACCTACCAATACCATTTACGTGGAAAAGCCGGTAGTTGTGATTGCATCATTTATTTTATTGGTCTTTTGCATCCATCCCGACTCATCCAGACGAGTCCTGTTTTCTAGAGTGTTTTGCACATCTCTTTCTCTCCGCTTTTTGTCGGACACGACAAATAAAAGTGATACATTGTTCCCTAACTTTTCCCATTCGATACGTCTCACGATCTCAGATATAACTTCCCAGCCAGAACGAAAAACACGCCGGACTGCCGGACTAGAACTATGATGCTGCTGCTGCTCTGGACCATACAATGCTCTGGAACACACTTTTTCTGCGTTCTGTAATCTCCTTCGCAGTTTCGCATCAAAGTTACAAACAAGGCGAACTTATGTTACTGAAATGTGAACTGTGCACTAAGTTAATAAAACGACCGAAAAGCTAAATTCCGGCCAGTGGCGCCGAGTAGACCTTATTTTGTGGCGCTCGCCATACCTCAAAATGAGGGGGGGGGGGGTTGGAGGAGAGAAAGGGAAAAAGGAGAAGAAAAGAAAAAAGGAGTCAAGAAGGGAGGAAAAGAAGAGGAAGAGAGATTCACCCAGCAAATCATTGGATATTAGGATTATTAGGCACTTTGAATCTAAATGACAGTTATTCACGATGTTTACCTAGGTATAGGTACCGTATGAGCAACACGATTTTACTTCAAGAGTCCTGTGACTTTTTTTTTTGCCTTTTTCAATTGTTGGTATAGTAGGTTCACTTGTACCGTGATTCTAGTTGGCTGTGAGATTTTGTTTCTAAGTTTCCAAATCTGATATTTGAAAACTCCCTAGAACTTGGCAGTTGGTTGCCAGTGATATTTGAAAATTCAAGCTTGACAACATCAACAACATTACCGTTTATGTCAAATAGACTGAAAATCACGAGTTTCACGGAAATTGTGGTAGAATTGTGCTCATTACTGTGAAGACTGTGTTTGCGCCTCAGCTTGTGTCTTGAACAATAACGTCCAGTGCCCATTTTGAAGCCCTCGAGGGTGTCATCAAGAACTCGCTTCTAGGAGAAAATTGGCGGAGTATAGGTGCTGGGCATGTACCCCATAACGTTCAGCTTTGCGGAAAAGACGTGAATTTATTTTCAAAAACCACATAATATGGAAGCATTGTGAACTATTCTTGGTTTTTAAAAGAAGTACCCACACTCGGGAAGACTGGGAACTGTGGGAAGCTACACCGCTACATCCTTCGAATTTTTGTTTGGATGGGATTCATCGGCGTTAATACTTGATTTCACTGATCAGGACATTGTGCTGGAACAAGAAATTTGCGGAACTTGTGAAAGGTGAACTACATCCACTCCATACTTGCAATTTGTAAAGTTGATTTCGGTATTTTTTCCATTTTTGACAGCAACAGTCAACAGTCAACACACCAACATAACCTATCTTTCGAAGCCAGACGCTCAGGCGCACACTAGGCAGTTGGACGTGAAGTCTACAATGCCAAACTGTAAAATTTGCCCAGCCTACTAGAATCACGGTACAAGTGAACCTACTATAGTAATATATCCTGCAATTTACCTCAAAATGACATCTGCATGTTGTTTGGCAATCTCCAATGCTTGTCGGTAGGGAATACGACCACTCTCCGTTTTCCAATTTTGTGCCATTTCAAAATAACTTTTGATAATGAAAAACTTCTTATTCAGTTTTTAACATTGATCAGAGACCGGCACTGGCATTCAACAGTTTATTCAGTCATTAGGGCCTCGATTACGGCCAACCTTTGATATACATATAAAATAATAATTTCATAGCACTTTAGACTAGAGGCAAAAAGGTTTTGACCATACGGTATTTGAACAGCCAACTAAATGGACTAGGAAAACCTCACGATCTTACGATCTCACAAAAAACTTTCGATTTTTGTGTAAAAGATAATGAAATCTATGGACAATTTGGTCAGCGGCTTCCCCTTTTTTGCTTATTATTGTCAATATTATTATTATTATTATGAAAAAATTTCGCCTGCGGCGCCAACTGCACTAGGGGCTCTTAGGTCCCCAGGCCCGACCGTCGCGTAGCAATGGGGGGGGGGGGTCTAAAATCTTTTTCGCCATAGTAACTTTTGAGGAGTTCGGCGCCACTGATTCCGGCAGCGAAAGCACAAGGATTTAGGCATCATTCACATCGTTACACTTTGCGGACTTGATATTGTTGGGGTAGGTGCGCTTTGTTAGTTACTGTTGTTGTTTCAGAGAGCATGTTAGCACTATGATGATAAGGGAGCAATCTAAGTTTACTTTACAAACACAAAAACATCAACAAACAAACATTACTGCCTGATGGATTGTGGAAGCTTCGTGGAAAGCTCACTGAAAAGCCTGAAGTGGTATGCTATGGTTTGTATAGGTTGGGTAGGTAGGTACCTACCCAAATACTCATTCGCCACTACTGACGTGCATTAATTTAATTTGAAAAATCGGAGAACCAGAAAACGGTTCCTCCGCCAATACTGTACGGGTGGCTTATTTTTAAGTCGAAGTCTCTGAGTTCTTAGACATTATGCTAGACGGAACAGAAATCATTCATAAAACAGTCCCAGAAGTTATGCCTAAAATTACCCCACCCACATCAGACTCTAGCCAAAAAATCTAAACTCTAAATTTCAATTCAAACAAAAAACAATCGTTGTTTTAAAAAAAATGTTACAGTTACAGTGTCACTCAGGTACATCTTGCACAACAGATCACAATTAATTTAGGTAAGTACGATACATAAGAAATGTACAAGAACTATTGCTTATCTACAACCAGCAATACAATGCAGCAAAATAAGTTGCCTACCATCTTATTCTATTCTACTCTACCAAAATTGATTATTTATACATTATAATCATTCACCGCGTGGCTAAACCTACTGCTACTATCTACCTATCTTGCATGTTTTTACCATCAGCTACGAGTATGCTTGCACCTACCCTATCGAGTTACGTTTACTAAAGTCTTGCAAGTAAGTATGTTCCAAACGATACTCCATTATCTAGTTAATGGTGCATAAAATGCAGTTTTCAAGTAAAAAGTTTGATCCCCTTTTTTAAATTTTAATTTACAGCCACTTCAGCAACTTTTATCGCTCGTTTTAAAAGTTTGTGCCAAGTACTACCTAGCTATAGTATAGGACAAACGGCAGAGGCAGGGCAGAGGCATAACAGAGCGGCTGATTTGACTTTAATATTTCATTTCTCACGTTGAAGTTTTGTTGACTTGGACTGCCACTAAAGGTGGTTACCCTATTCTCAGAAAAAAAAATTAACTGAGGAGGAATTCGAGCCTACTATATCGTCTCCTACATGGTACAGGATGTTTCAAAACTCACACCTTCGAAGTCAAGGATAGGAATGCTCAAAAAGTCTCTGGAAAAAAATTGGTTCTATGATAATTTTTAAAGATGTGGAGGGGTCGAAGAGAGGTCCTTCGAGCCCTTTTATACCTATTCGATTTCAAATTGGGACTAATCAATTCCAAATTGGGAATGACAGCCCGCTAGTCGGGTGAAATGTGTGTGCGCTTGGCAAGTGGAGCTCCCGGGTCCGATTCTCGGGCACAGTTGGTCTGGGTGTTGTGCTGTGAAAACGGAATTTCTTTAAGCTTTTTGGAATAAAATTCAGCTAACTTCTATAATGGTATCATAAAGAATGCCCATAAGAAGAAAAACCTTCGTTTATTTGAGAATGATAAATTTCAAAGTGGAAATAATCAATTTTGAAATGAAATGAACAGTTTCAACAAGCAGCTTCCAATTGAGAGCGGTTGTTCATTTAATTTGGAGAAGGAAATTTGTGTTTATCAAATTCTTCTCCTCGCCATGACTTAGTCGAAGAAGTATTAGAACTCCATCTTGAATCCAGAATTTTTGTCCAAACTGAATAAAACCGAGCATCCAAGCAAACTGTTTGGAGCAGAGTAATGCCTAAAAAATATCAACCACCGCTACGTGTGTAATGAATACTTATTTATTTTCTGTAAAAACAGATAGAAGATAGGTACGGTTAACCAGAAACATTAGGTTTGGGTTTGGATGAACATGTTTGAACGTCAAATGTGAGTGAAGCACTCTATACAGAGTATCCTGAAATTGGACCGCAATATTTGACCAACTCATTATTCTACGTCAAAAAATAGGAAGAGAAGTCCTGATAAACATGGGTCGAAAAATGCTCCCTAAGGGAGATAGAACCCCTTACAGGGTGGTACAGGGGGAAACCTGATGATGGTTTTTTGCAAATATCTCCAAAATTTGCCAAAATAAAATGACAAAATTTGGTTTGACCCTCGGTTTGACCGCTACATGTTATGAGCTTGAAGTAATACTGTAAGGAAGATTCCCACATTTCATCAGAGACGTCGGACAAAGGAGAAACGGGGAATGAATTTAGCCCAATTTTTTTAGTTCATTACTTTCTGAATTTTGATAAGAAAATTTTGGAAAATCAGAGTTTTTCCACGAAAAAAAGTCCTGTTGTACTAAATTTCATTTAGACACACCGTTTTCGAGATAAATCACTTTAAAGAGAACTTCACCTGAAATAATTCTCCCAAAATTTTTGAATCATGAGTACAGAATCAGAGCAATAACACCGACTGTGTTTTCTTGGACCAAAAACAGGAAGAAACGTTCAAATAAAGGTGGGTTGAAAATGCTCCCTATAAGGGGGACCTAGAGCCTCTAGATCGCAATTCATTATATCTCGGCAAGTTACCCTTTCAAAGAGCAACCCACCACCTTTATTGGAATGTTTCTTCCTGTTTTTGGTCCAAGAAAACACAGTTGGTGTTATTACTCTGATTTCTGTACCCGGAATTTGGAAACGTTATGAGAATTTCAGGTGAAGTTTTTGATAAAGTGATTTATCTCGAAAACGGTGAGTCGAATCGATATAGTGCAGAAGGGCTTTTTTTCCATGAAAAACTCTGATTTTCCTGATTATCTTATGAAAATTCAAAAAAAGTCACGAACAAAAAAAAAGGGCTCTATTCATCTCCCGTTCCTCCTTTGATGGATGTCCCTGATGAAATGTGAAAATCCTTTCCACAGCATTACCTCAAGCTTTATAACATGCACCTAGAGGTCAAATCGAATAGGATATTGATTCATTAACAATAACGCATTACATCATACAGGGTGTCCCAGCTAAAACAACCCAGCGCGATTTTCTCAGAAAATATCAAGGGAGCAGAAAAAAAATTCAAATGGGGGGAAGCCTGATCTTTTAGCTTTCTTTTTAAGGGGCGCCGATGGTTGTAGGAGCTCTAGTTTCCAAAAAATGCAATATTAATCGGGCGAGTCACAAAAGTTCAAAAATTCATGACCGACAAAACAAAATACTTGCTTCAGATGAAAAAAATACTTTTTTCCTGGGCTTTCCATTGATGTATCGCTGATGTCTGTACCTGGCCCAGTAAGCAAGATATTCTGTCTTACAGTCCAGCAAACACAATAATCGAAATCCATGACGTCACCGATCACACACTTGTTGATTCCAACACTAGCCGTTACTAGGACTTTTTCACTCACCATACCTAGACTCACCATAGCAATGGATACTGACTGATGTTAAAATCAAGTGTTTGATCGGTGACGTCATGAATTCCGATTTTTGTGTTTGCTGGACTGTAAGACAGAATATCTGGCTTACTGGACCAGGTACAGACATCAGCGAGACAATTATGAAAAGCCCAGAGAAAGAGGATTTTTTTCCATATGAAGTATTCTGTTTTGTCGGTTACGAATTTTCAAATTTTTGTGACTTGTCCGATTAAAACTGCATTTTCTTGGAAACTAGAGCACCTACAACCATCGGCGCCCCCACAAAAGAAAGCTAAAAGGTCAGGCTTCCTCCCAATTGGAAAATTGTTTTTGTTGCCTTGATATTTTCTGGGAAAATCGCGCTGGGTTGTTTTAGCTGGGACTCCTGTATAATAAATATTATAGAGAATATGTGCACTATAAGTTGATAGGACTTGTGTGTGTAACAAAAGAAATTATACCAAAAAAATAAAACAGCTTGTGAAACTGAATGATCAATTCTATAATAAAAATGAAAAATGTCAATCACTGTAGAAAAAGTATAAAAAACAAAAAAAAAAACAAAAAAAAAAAAAAAACAACACAAGATCGAAATTGTGACACGCAGAAACAGCAATCACAGATCCCCGGAGACAACCCAGAAACCCAAAGGAGCAAAATCGGCACTGGCGGCACTCTCAGCAAAGCAACAATTGTCCAAGGCACTGCAATTTCATTGTGTTACCTTTCAACCATTGGTCGAATTCCATGGCGGCAGATATTTGCAAAGAGCCATCATCAGGTTTTCTCCTTCAAGGGGCTCCAGCTATTCAAAGCTCTCTAAGAAGGCATTATTCGAACCATATTTATTTGAACTCCTCTTCCTATTTTTTAGACTCCCCTTCCTATTTTTTAGGCGTAGAATAAGCTGGTCAAATATTGCGGTCTAATTTCTGGACACCTGTATACCTAGTGCCGCAGGCAAAACATTCCTGACAGAAAAGGAATAACCTTTTTTCACCGGTTACAAACCAGTTTCAACAAAGCAAACCCAAGTTCTGGACTCTATGGTTCTGGGATAAATCCTCGGTAAAGCTACGTTAAACGTTAAACTTTCGTCCCTGATGAACTTAATTGACTTGATTAAAAAAAAAATGCGACGTCAGGGGATGCAAATGCTCCCTTGCCCTCTCCTGGGGGCGCCTATGGCTTGGTATTTCGTTGAAACTTGAAACCGTATAATTATCTAGATACTCAGATACTTTGTCCATTAGGCATGCATCGGGTAGGTAGGTACACCTCGGATTACACTGAAACCATATTAATTCAATTAATTTGCATCATTCATTATCATTATGCATCAGTTTTTGAATCACTATGTAGGTTAATAAGCAAATATTATACTCTCCATCTACATATGAGCACTATAGTTTGAAAGTCCCCATTCACGTCGATTCTTTTCTATATCATCTCATTATATCAGCTTTTTCCGAAGCCGCCGTTTTATTGTGTCTGGCTATACCTAGCAATATTCCAATGAAAAACCTCTATAAAAAGAATCAGTTTGGAGAAAAAAGTCTGAATGAACAATAGCGGTACCTTGATCAGCAACAATCATTTAGTAACTTTAATAACCCGCATATACAGGTAGCTTCATAAATATGGATGCGTTTATGTTCTACTAACAAAAGAGACTACTAACCTCGGTGTAATAAGTACATGGATTAAAGAAGAGGCGCTGAACAACTAATTGTTGTTGTTGTTGTAACACAACGCGCTCACGTGAAAATTTAAGGTGTTTTCCTCAACAAGAAAACATAGACGTTATCTGCCTGAGAACTGGAATAGGCGTATACAATAGGGTCGAAAACAGAGTTGTTAAAATTGTAAGAGAAGTTACTGTCAAACAACGTTAGCGTTCATGAAATTCTAGCAGTTTTGTATAATATTAAGATTGGTTTTATGGGACATGGAAAAACAGGAATTGAAGTGGTGAAATTTAATTCTATAGATAATTGGATTAAATTGAATAACTATCATACGTGTGTACCAATAGTGGTCGTTCCTTATGAAGAGTTTCCTGTCAGATGGTAAAAGTAATTCCAGTTTGCGTACCATTTGTATAAGGCTCCATTTTCTGCAATTGATATAACAATAATTTTCATATGTATAAAAATACGTTTCAGTATAAATTGGAAACTCTTCAATTAGAAGCTCGGAAGCCTCCAATAATTACTCGTTAAATGTATATTTGTTGTGTTTTTTCTGCAGTAATGTACATATTCAATTTAGCTATGGTAAAATGGTTATCGAAAAACTTCCGCTAGAAGCTAGAACGAAGAATACAACGCAACGCTGTGCTGGTCTGTTGTGCTATTTGGTTTAATCGTACTCGCGGAGCAAGAGTGTTTGTGCATGTTTTGCGGTATAAAGAACTCAAAAATTTTGTTAAGCTCCTCCATACCTAAACACTGCTACAAAATCCAAATGAGCTTTCTCATAACATCTCTTATCATGAACATCTTCCTGGCTCATCGCTAATACCCAAACACTATTCCAAGCCATAGTAAGTACTTTCAATTCGCAACCGCCTCAAAATCGCGCCGCAAATTACAGCTTCGCCAATCTAAATGGCAATTCCACAAGCCGTTACTGGTATACCAATTTCTCTACTAATAAAGATTGATCTGAATCCAATGCGATATAATATCTAACATTATCACGTCTGTCAGAAACGAAAACTAAACAGAAAAAAAAGTCGCACCACAAATCATTTCCATTTTATTACCTACCTTAGAAAGTGTCCCGGGTAGGTATAGTTGCAAATACCTACCAATTACTATAGACTAATTAAACCAACCACCTGTCTGCGAGTGCGACGCTAGAGATATGCCCAATTAGTCAAGTTTTGTTAAAATCACGTAGGTTCGGGTATTTAGAGAAAAATCAACGGGTCGACCAATAAATCCATGTAGGTATAACGAGATTTCTTCGCGATAGCGATACTTGCATTCTGTCCGACTAACTGTAACACACACGCACCAGATAGTTTTACCACTATAGGGGAAGGTTACTTAAAATGGGATACTTAAGGTTTGAACCCTTAGAAATAATAGCTGGATAAAGCAAACCTCATCTAATTATGTCTAATTATTCCTTGCTCTGTTTTATATCATAACCCCAAAGAGTTTTTGGAACGAAAATGTATTTTCCGAAATATAACTACTTTTCCAAGAAATGTGCAAGTATCCCATTTTAGGGAACCCATACGGTAAAACGGGATACCTCATATCCTTAAAATGGGATAGTAATTGAAATTGATAGATTTGACTAGTCTATTAGGAATATGATAACCAGACATCCAAATTCCAAGTTTTTATTATGGAAACTACTAGGTAGGTATAACAGACATATAAAATATGAACATCAACAACCATTCTTAGGTAACAAGACAAAAGCAAAATAAACATTCTTAAATTATGCATAAGACAAGAAAAAAGAAAGAAAGAAAAAAATCAGACTTCGAGGCAGAAGTCACAAAGAAAATCTTCTCCTTCTTCATCTGCCCTGGCGCAGGCATCATGAACCCACCTTCTGCACCCCACGCATCTGGGATATCCCGTTTTACGGGATGACAAAAATCCCGTTTTACCCGAACACTCATATTTGACATTCGAAATTTTTTTTCACGTAACCCCAAAATAAATCAAAAAAACTTGTTGGTCAAATCAATAGTTCATATCTTGGCTTGAGGTAAATAAATAATGAACATGTTCTCCCTATCACTTCGCACGCAATTCTTATACTAATATGAACCCTTGATATTAGATCAGAAAATCTGAAAACCATAAAACCTACCTTGTACGGCTCGTGCTTCAGCTGTCAACTCGAAAGTACGTTTGACCGTTGCATTGGACTAGAGCTTGAGTTCGGTGAATATTGGGTTAGATGGCGATACTTGGTTTTGTCAGAACCTTTGGTATCCCGTTTTAGCTGAGTATCCCATTTTAAGTAACCTTCCCCTACCATCATATTATACCAGTGCTGGTGATGGTCATCTAAAAACCATCGATAAGTGCACACTTTATGATTATTTCATGGATGTGTGTGTGTATGCGTCTATTACCTTTACCTTTATACCTTTCATTTGATAAAACGGGACTCTCTCGGTTAGGTACTTGGAAGAGTGGTCATGAATGGCTTATTCAACAATAAATGATATTTGCATATTGTGATTTACTCTAGAACTAAACCAAGCACCATTTTGAACTCAATTTTGTTCAAATTATGTTCATCAGAATACGAATGGGTGGATATTTGCTTTGATTTGTTGAATAAGTTCACCCGAGTGTTTCTCCGAGCCACAAACTTCAAAGCTATATATGTATATGGCCTGTAGGTAGGTATGGTTTGCTTACTCGTAAAGTGTAAAGTTGAATCAGTTCCGGATTCCATTAGAAGTCATCAAACATGGAAATTCAATTTGTCGTGTAATTTACTCTACCTACTGATACGGTGGAGTATACTGAAAGTTGCACATATGGGGATATAATTGAAAATGAAATGCACGGTGATCGCTAGTCACACTTCAATGATTATTATTTATATTCACCATTAAGCGCCGCATTGACATTTTACTCTCTTTTCTTCAAGGTATTATACATTACAGTAGCTAAAGTAGGTATCTGTACTTCTACTTTCGTTCTTCTATAAATATTTGACTGACAATCAGTAGGTAGTCAAAAGATCGGAGAAAATCCAAAAAATTGGGAACACCTTGTAATTAATTTCCAAAGCATTCTGCCGTACTTCTACTGGATAGTGACCACGCTACACTCAAATTATTCACAAAATACCGGCATCTGATAAACAAGCGATACCCTGTAGCATGGGTTGTTCTTGAGGCTCCTCAGGTTCGTTAAAGAAGTGGAGGCCCTTAAAATTGGGTGCGGCAACAAAACATCCCCGCCAAAAATATCCCAGCCAAAAATATCCCGGCAATAATATCCCAGCCAAAAATATCCCTGCGACAAAATATCCCAGACCAAAAATATCCCCGCCAATAATATCCCAGCCAAAAATATCCCCGCGACAAAATATCCCTGCCAATAATATTCCAGTCAAAAATATCTCCGCCAATAACATCCCAGCAAAAAATATCCCCGCGAATAATATCCCGGATCTATAATGTGTTAGAGAATCTATAGAAATAAATATAAAATTTCAGACTCACCCGATAACGAGTCTATTTTCGTCTCAAGTATCGTCCTTCTTTTTAGATCCACCAGATAAGGAGCTCATTTTCAACTCAAGTATCATCCTTCTTTTCAGGCTCAACAGATCACGCACAAAATATCTTATAGGTCGCAGTGCAGAAAGGATCCTCCGGGACTCAACAGATAAAGAACTTATTTTTGACTCAAGCATTCTCGTTCTTCCAAGATCCACCAGATAAAGATATATTTTTGACTCAAGAGGCATTAGGCCCACCAGATAATGAGTTCATTTTCGACTCAAGTATCATCCTTCTTTTCAGACCCACCAGATAAAGAACTGATTTTTGTCTCAAGCATCCTCCTTCTTTTTACACCCATCAGATAAGAAGTTCATTTTTTACTCAAGTATCGTCCTTCATTTTAGACATACCTACTACAAGATTGATAGTCTTTTTTTGACTCAAGCATTCAGACCAGCCAGATGAGAAGTTTATTTTTGACTAGAGTATCATCCTTCTTTTTAGACTCATTAAATACGGTAATATATATTTTTGGCCTGAGAAATTGTGTGGCAAGAATATTTTTGACTGGAGTATTTTAGGCTGGCATATTTTGGGCTGGAATTATATTGGCGGGGATATTTTTGGCTGGGATATTTTTGGCCTGAAATATTTTGTCGCGGGGATATTTTTGGCTGGGATTTTATTGTCTGGGATACTCTGTCGCGGAGATATTATTGGTGGAAATATTTTTGGCCTGGGATATTTTGTCGCAGGGATATTTTTGGCTGGGATATTCTGTTACCCGACCTAAAATTGAGGAGGCAAAAACTGCTAAGCCAAACCATCGTTTAATATCACTATAATAGGTATAGGTACCCATCGTAAAGCAAACATACGACTCTATTGTGGGGATAGGTATTGACAGAAATTATTCCAATGTCCGTGGCATTCTTCATACTTGGCCAAAATCGAGAAAAAACTGGTTTCTTTACCGGGTCATGAAAACTCATTGATTCACAATGAGTTAAAAATAGACACATTTTCAAGTTTTAAAAAGTAGGAGGGTGAATGATTTCTTATACCAGGTTGGAGAATAATGTCACTTTCGGACCACGGGCCGAGGTGCCCGTGACTACCTGACGAAAACGTTTGACGCGAAAAACTTTAAATAAAGCCAATTATTCACATTTAAACTGGATCATTGTGAATAAAGTCCTATACATACCACGGAGTAAAGTGTCATTACAGCCTACGGGATTCTATCTCACCTCGGCGCGCCTCGGTAATATATTGAATCCCTTGGCTGTAATGAGACCCTTCTCACCTCGGTATGTAATACAGGGTGGCCCAACGAAAACAGAACAGAGGGGTTTTTGGGCATTTCACATCATTTTTTCGAAAAAAGCTCAGACAGGTCGATTTTTATATCGAGGGGGACATCTGCAACAGACATTGGCAAATTTCTATCTTCAGCCCCCTCACCCCTACCCACCTCAACTTTAGAATTTCAAATGACACCATCTACTTTGCGATACATCAAATCAAAGAGAATCAAATTCTTTTTCTGAAAAAAATATTTCCAAAATTTTCAACCCCACCCCCCATTTTCCTAAATTTTTCTGACTGTCCCATTTTATATCCTTGACCCCTCAATTCTCTTTAATTTAATCAGCGTCATCCTGAATAGCATCTGAGGAGAGAATTTTCGGTAGAGAAAAGTGTTACCCAAATTTACCCCTTTCCTCTCCTTCACCCCAATTTCAAAACTTAACAGACACCACCTACTTTGTGATACATCGAATAAAAGAAAATTGATTCATCTTTCTGAAAACAATTTTTCTGAAATTTTCAACCCCTCTCCTGATAAATTGAATATTCGGAGTATTTTAGGGGGAAAGGGGGCTATTTGAAAATTTTGAAAATATTTTTTTCAGGAAGAGAATTCAATTCCCTTCGATTTGATGTATCACAAAGTAGGTAGTGTCATTTTAGATTTCGAAGTTGAGGTGGGGGAGTGGAGGGGTGAATTTGGGTGGCACTTTTTACACAGAAAATTGTCTCCCTTGATGCTGTGCAGGATGACGTTGACTGTACTCAAGAGAATTAAGAGATCAAAAATATTACATTGGAAACTTTGACAATTTTAGGTAGAAGGGGGGTGGGGTTGAAAATTATAGAAATATTTTTTCAGGAAGAGAATTTAATTCTCTTCAATTTGATGTACCGCAAAGTGGGTGGTGTCATTTGAAACTTCGAAGTTGGGGTGGGTGGGGGTGAGGAGGCTAAAGATAGAAATCCGCCAATGTATGTTTCAGATGTCTCCCTCAATATAAAAATCGACCTGTTCGAGCTTTTTTAAAAAAAAATTAGGTGAAATGCCCGAAAGCTCCTTTGTTTTGTTTTCTTTGGGCCACCCTGTATACGATTTCACTGTCCTTTCCATGCAAGACAATAATGAAAAGACGGACATGCTCTGCATCAGTTCTGCATCACTCCCAGCCGGTTCTCATGCTGACGAAGTGATCCATTCTGAGTTTTATTTTTTCAACAGTTTTTACAAAATTCCCAATCGATATAAAGCAAAACGTTATTAGGAATAGATCAGTTGAACTGTTTACAGTAAATTCAGTTGGAGCAGATCTAGAAATGCGTAAGAAAATCCTTAAAAATAAACTTTCGCGATCCGACGATGGGCCGACAAATGCGGTATAAATAGCTTAGCCTGGCCAGGTCTAGCCTACCAAGTGAACGTTGTCTAATTCTCACCAGTCCAAAGAATAGAAATTCTTTCCATGAAAAACTCATCAAAATCTTACAGAACGTTGAATTCACTCTCCCAGACCTTATAACCTCACTTCAAACAGATGCCCCACCCTGGCGGTTCAAACTCACACAAGTCATAAGACCGGATTTTAGACCATTAAAAAGTTGAAATTAGGACATATAATGTTCAGGCAAAAAAAAAGGCTCCAATATAGGACGCTTTAGGCCGTAACGATCTAAAATGGTCTCTCGATTTTCAGCCAAAAATGGCTGAATACGGAAAAATAATGTCTCGTTCATCCCGCGTATAGGCCAACAAACTCGTAATAAAAACATGCCATTACAGATCACCCTGTATATTCAATATTAAAGGAGACCACAACACAAAAATCGAGTCTATATTTTATTTGACTAACTCATGGAGAAGGTAGTTTAAGAGTATACGGAACAAAATCAAAGTTTTCTGGACGAGTCCGATCAGCCGATGAAACGTTTCGAAAATATTATCGTGACGTCACTTGGGAAGATGTTTTCACCTCCGATTTTCGGTCTTGTTATTGCTATTGTCGCTTTGACAAACGTCATTATCTTCAAACAATTAGTAATAAATATGGAAAGCTTGAAACCGTTGTCGTCTCATCGGTAACGGAATCAGGTACAGGTATGCCCGTGAGTAGCTATAAGTAGCCCGTGGAAATTTGCCCCTCTGACGTCATTGTCGTTCTTAATTATAACCGCAGCGCCCGCTACGAGATAAGTAAATTTACAAGACCCTATGCAATCGTTCCAGTTTTATCAACTCTTTCATTTGAGACCAACTTGTATTTTGTGTTGTGGTATCCTTTAATAATCACAAATTAATCCAACTGAGCATATCAATTTCCAAAAGAACGACCTTTTCAGCACGAACGAAATTGTCGGATTAGCTTATTTGTTGAAAGCTGTCAAAGTGACCGCAGTTTTTAGGTGAGCCACTCTGAGTGACGAGCAGTTTATATGCCATTCACGTTTTTAAATTCAGTGAAATGTTTTGTTGGAGTAAAAATAGCTAGTGTTGCCGCGAGACAAGACGAGATCAGACTTTGGAATGCCTCGCCTTGTCTCGAGATCCTGAGACGAGACTTAAGTCTGGTCTCGTCTCGAGGCTTGCGAGTCTTGTCTCGAGGCTTGCGAGTCTCGTCTCGTCTCGTCTCGTCTCAAAAAGTCTCGTCTGGTCCACATACGATTTTCATCAGAATTCGTAATACTGATGCATAGCTATAATGCTGAACTTCAGTTGATCATGTAGGTAGGTACTTGATTCGTCAAATTTTTTGTGGGAATTTTTTCAACCAAAATGCAGATTTTTGCAATAAGGTAGATAGATCCCAGGATTTGCTCATAATTTTCGAAAATTGAGATGTTTTGAAAAGAGTTTCACCAACACTTCGAGAATTTCATTTCGAACAACGGGACCTTGCAATATCAAACGACCAAAGATCACGGGAGTTTGAGTACCTAGTTTGATTAGTAACTATGACAGCGACATCAGTGTACTCAAACTTGGAAAAGTCAACGCAAGAAACAGAGGTTATCCAAATTCCAAATCAACGTGTCAACAACGTCAAAAATGTAGAATTTGCCATTATACGGTTGTGGCGCCCTCAGCGTGTGGAAGTGGCATTGCATGGTCCCATTAGAAATGCACATTCAATTCGTGCATCCAATTTCCCGCAAGAAAACTATTTGAGAAAAAAATAAAAAATTAAAATGTTGAGATTTGAATTTACAATTAGGCTAAACACTTTCTCGAAGGGACTATCAATTCGAAATTTACAATAATTCCTAAATCTTGATAAGATAAGATAAGATAAAATAAGATAAGATAAGATACATTTATTGCTTCCTCTAAAACCATTTACAGGGTGAAGAACTGTCAAGAAAGATAAGAAACGAAAATAATAAAGGGTATCCCAGGACTCGCGCTTCAGAGTCAAATGCAGTTTAAAAAATCGGTTGTGTCACCCCAAAACTTCCCCAACGAGTAGCAAAGGAACGGGAGGAAATTTTTGTATGAGAACTCCCTTCGGGTAGGAAGCTAGAATTTAAGGTGAAGTATTAAACTGAGATATTTTCCCCAGGAAGGGCTTCATTATGAGTTCCATAATTTGAGCTCGGTCTCGATAACCCAGGCCGGTTTTACATTCTCAACAGGGGAATTCTCGGGGAATTGAAAACAAAATTGTTGGAAAATATTTGGGAACCAGTTACTTGAAGACACAAAGAATCGGGGTGAACTGTTGCCTTGAACGATACAAGAAAACACACCGAGATCTGCATTCATAACCATTCTTAGTGCGGGACATTACAACCAAATAATGGCTTAACCTTGCACTTTGTGTTAATGGCATGAAATTTGGTACACATACTCAAGAGGGTATGCTAATCAAAATCAGATGTAGCGCCAAGTCGAATTTTTCCCTTACGGGGTGTAAGGGGTGAAAACCACCCTTTCTGGGTGACAACGAGCCGGTTTTTTGCATTTTTCTCCCAAACCGTCACTCGGACGCCATCAAGTCGTGGAGGCATTTATATCCTTCATAAAATTTGGCATCGAATGGATATACACATCAACTATCTAACTGTTACTCATCTTGCACAAATGATGTTAAAAGTCGAAAGTAGTTTTGAGCGCGAAGTGGAAAATCTGCGATGCCTTGCGTTTCAACTCGAATATCTTGGAACTGGTAGCTTTCCTAAAGAAATGGTTATAAACAAAGTTGTAGAGTGAAAAGTTGTCTACCAGATGCTTGTATTGCAATTTCAGTGTGACATTGAAATTTGGACCATTTTGCTATTAATGTCTATTGATGCAACATTCAAATACGGTAAAAAATTATTTTTCAAAATCTAAATTGTCCGTATAAAGCCAAGCTATGGTATAAATCATTGCATATAGCAATTTGTCAACTAAAAATGTCCCGACCTACTGACATAGCTATAAGGGTGAAAACCACCCCTAAAAGTACTTTGATCTAGTTTTTCACATTTTTCTGCCAAAACGACTTTTTGGCGCAAATTGAGTATATAATCAAAATACTTCCCATTAAATTCTGCATCGAAAAGGTTTTATTCATTTTTTCCCTAAGTCTACCCCAACTCTCGTAATCAACGTTTGAAGTTCCGAAAGTCCCGCGCGCGAAGTTCAAAAACGCGCTCTCATTCCGGTTAAACGCAAATATCTCAAAAATGGCTAACTTCAGAAAAAATCTGAAAACACTGATTTATAGAGAAATGTTTCCTCTACAACATGCCAGTATTGATTTTTTCCAAACAGGTCATCTTCAGTTTTTTATTGTCGCTTTTGGATGGGCTTTTGAATAGGTATACTACATTAACCGAAATATGGCTAATTGTGATACAACCATGAAATTTGGCACATACGCTTTTCAAAACATGCCAAACAAATTGTAACGTATATTCAAGCCAAATTTTTCCCTTACGGACAAAAAGGGGTGAAAACCACCCCTTGGGTGACACCGTACCGGTTTTTTGCATTTTTCTTCCAAACCGTCACTCGGACACCATCAAGTCACGAAACATTTATATTCCTCATAAAATTTGGCATCGAATGGATATAGACATCAACCATCTAGGTGTTACCCATCTTGCGCAAATGATGTCAAAAGTCGAAAGTACACTCAACCAAATAGTAGCATGAATATAACGAATGACATCATTGATTCAATGAATAAGTTCTTCAAAATCGGTCCAGTGAACCAATTCATTGCCGGAATGAACGTTACAACATTAAATGATGAACTTTTCTTGAGGGATTACTTGGATTCATTATATCTATGAAAGGTGTGCTTGATACTCTTTTCATTGAATCAATGCAACTGTTCATAACGGCAATGTTGAAGTTACATAAACTGACGTTGAAAATTCATTGATTCGATGATCATCTATACATTCTATCGATGAACCCTGGTCATAACCGTAATGAACAGCCGGTCATTGATTTCATGAATAAAATCCTTAAATAATGATACCTGTTTTTGGTTTGATGAATAGGTTCATGAATAAATTAATTTAGTTAATCGATCTAGGGGTTATTTGTAGGCAAAATATGAAGAATGTAGATAAATCTATTTCCTTGCGTTATTTTTCAAAATAGAAATTTCGAATTTGGCATGCGATTTCCGGATGGATACATCTAGAAGACACCTTTAGTTTCATCAAAAACTTAACACTGTGTTGAATTTTAACATTGAATCAGATTTAAATATACTGGTGAAATTGACTCAAAATTGAATTAATTCCGCCATCATGGTTAAATTTGAACTATTGTTAAATTCAACACATCAATATCAAGTTTTTGGTGGAACTAAGGGTGTCTTCTAGATGTATCTATCAGGAAGTCGCCTGATGCCAAATTTGAAATTTCTATTTCGAAAAATAGAGCGAGGAAATAGGCTTACTCTACTTTCTCCATATTTTGCCTACTAATAAACTCCTTAATCGAATAAATAAATTAATCATTCTATAAACCTATTTGTTAGGCATATAGTTACATATAATAATAAATACACGTAGGTACCAAGCTATAATAATAGGTACAAACTCAAAAAATTTTCCTCACATTTTTAATTTTTCAAAGAATTACATAGAATATGAGCTTAAAAGAACAAAATAACTGATTTCGTGAAGAAATCTCTATAAAGGACCAGAACAAAATAGAAGAAAATACAAAAGCTTTTCCCTATACTGGCGTCCCAGTTCGATAGAAACTGTCTCCCGTCGTGTAGATGGCATCATAATCCATGTCAATCTAAAAACAGAACAAAGAATATCAACTAGGTTTCGCGCATTTATACGTTTTCTGAAAATGGGAGTGATACTCGAGTAGGTATGAAAATTTCGCTGTTTCTGATTATAAAAATAGACTTTAGGTACACGCTAGGTGTCTAAGAATGATAAATATTTTATTACCACATGGGTACCTACCAGTTTGTATCTAGTACGCGTTTGATGAAAAGGCCATCTCTTAAAGATTTCCGCCCTTGTGTCCATTCTCCTGATCTCATCTATGCGAAATTGTCAGCACGCCTTCCAGTAACTATCAAGCTTATTGGTTGACAGCTTATAGAGTTTCGAAGACCTGGTAGCAATTCGGCGTCTTCATCTGGAACTGGAAATAGAAATTATTATTATTTATTACCGGAATGAAAGTGAACATTGTAACCATACCAAATTATTTTCCTGGTCAAGAAAATTTCTTGGATGTTTGTTTCGATTTTGGCACCTCAACTCAATATGCTTCTCTACGGATTTTTTGAAAATACTTCCCAAGTTACAGTATTTCACATGCAACTTTCCTCTACTGCTCGTTCGCTGTAGTATTCCTAAAAAGACAAAATACATGAATAATTATGTAAATGGACTCAAGAGTGCAAAATTTACCAGTTCTTCAGTAGAAAACTTCCCCTTGCCAAGCCTTTTGCCAGTTCTATTGATGTATCACACCCAAATTCGACTGTGCAATAATCAGACTCTTGAATTCGTTGGTGAATATAACTGTGAACAAAATAGGGCCACCTACCTTATCGAAGCAAAGAAATCAGCAACCAACACGTTTCAACAGTTCTAGCTTGTAGTGTAGCCATGCACTTCGCTCGGGACAGAACAACGGTTGATGCAGAAAACAACTTATGAAAATGAGGAAAGTGGTGCGTTCTGCACCGTGCGCATGCGCTTCAAAGATTCGATACATTGGTATAATGTATGTTTCATTGTATTGATGCCGAATCATCACTCAATGAAATTGTTCATTATTATAGTGAACATTGATTCAGAATCACGGATTGGATTAATGTATCAAATCATTATTACTATGTATTGCGATGTCAATGAATCCCATCATTCAAAATTCGGTATGATAGTCATTATATCAATGAATGTTGTTCTTGATATAAATGAACTTTTCAGCATAATTTAATGAATGCCGCATTCATTGTTTAATGAGGCTCCGTACATTGTATACATGATCATTGGTTATAAACGAATGATTTATCACACTTCACTTTACATAACATACATGAAAATTTCATTGAAATAATGAAAGTGAAGTCGATGAAAGCTGTTCATTGAAGCTATGATCAATAATTTTTTGAGTGTAGTTGGGCGCGAAGTGGAAAATAGACGTTTCAACGCAAATATCTGGAAACTGGCTGCTTTCCCAAAAAAAGTGGCAAGGGACAAATTTGTAGAGTAAAAAGTTCTCTACCGCATGCATGTGTTGCAATTTCAGTTTAACATTGAATTTTTGACCATCTTGTTATTAATTCGCACAGTGCAAATCTTTTGCTTTTGGTGATGAAGGTCGTCTAATATAAATTGTTTATGATTTCAAACGAGCTAGGGGTTAGTGCAACACTTGCTTTACAACCTAGACGTTGACTAATTGACTAACAAAGTTGCACGATAAAAAAGTTTAGTAGGTAGGTACAGTTGAGTGTGAAATAATTCATACGGCTGTGATATTCAAGTAGGCGAATTTTCAAAATTTCAGCTTGTCGAGACGACGTGTGAACCAGACTCAGCCTATTTGATAAATGAAACCGTATGAATTATTTCGCACTCAACTGTACCTACTACATTATTTGGAGTTTGAACCACCGCGCGCTGAAGATTCGTTGCTGTGGCCATCTTGCCAACGCCTTCATATACGTACCGCGTACTTCATTGACTACTGTTAACGTCAATCAGCAGCATTACACCTGAGTTTTATGCATATGTCTTGGAAAAAGGTAAGCTAAGATATTTTTATCTTCATTTTTGCAATTCATCATTTGATGCGACTAAACAACTTCAATTTACTTATGGTAGACGTGCACACAATATAATTTGCGGTTATTCGAGTTGGAAAACGGTTTTGTACAATGCACAACATGCAATACTATTAAGTTGAATACTCGGTTGAATAGTAATACAGTTGTAGTAGTAGTAGTGGATTTAGGTTTTTCACTCAAATGCGCACTATCGAGCTTTGTTATTATGTGTTAACAACAAAAATACATTTTAGGTTAGGTTAGGAAACAATATTTTATGTTATAGGTATTAACATTTCTCTATAAATCAGTGTTTTCAGATTTTTTCTGAAGTTAGCCATTTTTGAGATATTTGCGTTTAACCGGAATGAGAGCGCGTTTTTGAACTTCGCGCGCGGGACTTTCGGAACTTCAAACGTTGATTACGAGAGTTGGGGTAGACTTAGGGAAAAAATGAATAAAACCTTTTCGATGCAGAATTTAATGGGGAGTATTTTGATTATATACTCAATTTGCGCCAAAAAGTCGTTTTGGCAGAAAAATGTGAAAAACTAGATCAAAGTACTTTTAGGGGTGGTTTTCACCCTTATAGCTATGTCAGTAGGTCGGGACATTTTTAGTTGACAAATTGCTATATAAGCAATGATTTATACCATAGCTTGGCTTTATACGGACAATTTAGATTTTGAAAAATAATTTTTTACCGTATTTGAATGTTGCATCAATAGACATTAATAGCAAAATGGTCCAAATTTCAATGTCACACTGAAATTGCAATACAAGCATCTGGTAGACAACTTTTCACTCTACAACTTTGTTTATAACCATTTCTTTAGGAAAGCTACCAGTTCCAAGATATTCGAGTTGAAACGCAAGGCATCGCAGATTTTCCACTTCGCGCTCAAAACTACTTTCGACTTTTAACATCATTTGTGCAAGATGAGTAACAGTTAGATAGTTGATGTGTATATCCATTCGATGCCAAATTTTATGAAGAATATAAATGCTTCCACGACTTGATGGCGTCCGAGTGAAGGTTTGGGAGAAAAATGCAAAAAACCGGCACGTTGTCACCCAGAAAGGGTGGTTTTCACCCCTTACACCCCGTAAGGGAAAAATTCGACTTGGCGCTACATCTGATTTTGATTAGCATACCCTCTTGAGTATGTGTACCAAATTTCATGCCATTAACACAAAGTGCAAGGTCATGGTTGTTATCTCCTGCACTATCTGTCACTCTGACATAGATACGTCAATGTAAAAAGAACTTACCGGTTTGGTTGCTAAGGAAATCGAATCGGGCAAAAGTCGAGCGAACAGGCAAACCCGGCTGAAATCGGCCAGGCCAGATTTTGAAAATCCATAGCGCCCGTCTAGTAAATGATGGAAAACTCTAACTGAAGCATTGATTTGATTCTTTGGTTTTGTTGCTTCCTATCAAATTTGGTTCCAATCCATCAGGTAGATTTTGAATAATTAAATGGTAAAGTTTTGAACTTTGACATTTTTTTAAATTTGACAGATGACAGATGGATGAAAAATTTCAACAGCTTTAAGTGGAGTTTTTCAAGGACTTTCAGATGACATACTGCAAGTCAAGTTCCGTGATGTATAACATCTGCCATTCTTTGTTAGTGACATTTCCGTTCGACAGATGACAGCCAAAAACTAATAGGCTCATTCCACGGACCATAAATGTCCGCATGCCAAATTTTAAGTCGATCAGATCAAGCTGCGGCTGATATCGTTCCAAAAATGTTCTTAATCGTCTTGGGGAACCTCAAAATGGATATATCTGTCTTCATCTCGAAAAAAAAAAAATTGCGCGTTTACAATACTTCCCCTCCTCGTTGAGTGGTGGGTCGGGAAAGTGAAAATGTGGAACGCTTCAAATGTGCCAGAAAAAGGTTTAAAATTTTTTTGGCTTTTATTATATTGCCGATATTATGGAGGTCGAGGGGTGGGACTTCGCCCCTTCTCAACACTTTTCCGACGACCAACTGATAGGAAGGGAAAGTATTGTGATCGTGCGGAAAAAATCAGATAACAAAAGATTTATTTTACAGGGGGACTCAAAAATCCTGAAAATACAATTTTCATCAAAATCGCCTGTGAAAGTTCTATGGAAACGAATTATTTTACTTCCTGTCTTACATCGCATTGGAATGTCTGTCTGTCTGGAAACTTTTGCATATAAAAAAAAATGTTGTGGTTTTTCACTTGATGACTCACTCTGTATAGAATATGGAAATTCAAGACTCGCTCAGAAATTTTGTTTCTTTTTCGTTCAGTCCATTATAAAAAAATTCACTGAAATCTCATCAGGTAATGAAAATAAGAGGTGACCGAGGAGGTGGCAAAGTCCCACCCTTCGACCCCCCGCCATATCTCCAAAACTAAAATCCCAATTTTTTTGAAATCATTTTTCAGGCCAATTTGAGGCAATTCTTTGAACTGCCTTTGACTTTGATGCGCGAGTCCTAAGACATCCTGTGATCAGTAATTCTTTTGAATACAGGTCTACAAAGAGCCAATATTCCACCTCGGGATTTTTTTTCTTTTAATTTAATTATCTATCTGGGTCATTTTAACTTGAGACAAGTGCATTTTTGTGGTCCCCTTAATTGTTACTATGACGCTTAATCCTCATGTTAAAGTTGAAAGTTATCCTGGGACAAATACCATAACTACACTCACCCTGGTTCCTAGGCTGTTAAATTAAATAATTTCATTGTATCATCTATTCAGTTTAATCTCAATTCGCGCTCTTATTGGTTATAAGTGCCACTTATTCACCAAAAAATTGAGCGTGGTTTAGCGTTGAACTCGAATTAAATATTTATATTAATTCAGAGTCCAAGAACCTGAGAAGAGTGTTGTTTCCATTTAATCTTTTGAGAGAAATAGTTCGGTATACCTACTCTCACAGTCTCGTCTCGCCGAGAGAGACAAGACCGGAGCATGTCTCATCTCGACGGCGTCACTAAAAATAACGTGACATGCTTCGTGACTTCGATCATTCGCAATAATTCACATAATTACATAGGTTAAGGTACCTACCCATATTACGAAATAATATGAACAACACTGACAATGCATAATAAATCTTGCAGAACTCAAAAAATAAAAAACTCTTTATTGCATTGAAAACTTTTCGATTTCTATATTCCCATTCGTTTTTCACCCTGACTGCGTGGCACACATTTTCACAGCTCCATACACAAATCAATCTTCAATCTCTATGGTAAACAGCATAATTTCTCTTATTCAGAACAATTGCCGCATTGAGAATAATTTTCCGTCGTGTGCAACACTATAACCATTCCATCACTACGGTATAATAGTTCTACCAGGTACCTGGGATGTTTATGCAGAAAACTCCATTTGTACGTCCATCAGATACCTAGATAGCCATAAAACCACCATTTGAAATTAATTATCATTTTATGTCCGGCCGTAATTTAACCCATTCATACAGGATAGGAACTGCGTTTGGGAATTATTATGCGCTGCAGAAGAACATCATGAAGTTTATGATCATGACATCGTTGTTTCGTGGTTTTACTGGAGTTTTTCCAGCGAAGACTACAATAGCCTTATGCATGTGTCAAGGACGTAGGTACTACTGCGGCCCAAACTCGGGCCCAAAAATGTAATCGAGAATAGGTACTATCGCAATCATTGCGATCGAAACAGTTTGATTATGTTATATTCCTCGATGCAGCTGTCATCTGTCATTAATTTTTTTCCTAGACCTTAGGTACTGTCAAATCGTTCGACTCTATCCGTCTCGATCCGTCTTTATGAAATACAAACTGGTGGGCTAGGTAGATTACCCATTAATTTCGCAAGATATGCATCCAGCTTTTTACCGATTAATAATCCTACCTGTCACATCCACTGCTGAAGCCGTCATCCCGCTGGCACTGCGAGCAGCTGCAGAAGGAGTACTGCGAGTACTGGGAGCCATAGTCACTGAGCGTGTCACAAGTGTCGGTGTTTCTGTGGCGCGTCATTCGTGTCCTTGAGGACCACTTTTCCGTCACTATGATGGCCCATGTCCTGTGAAGCAGGAACAGGACCCCACTCCCGGATTTCTCACGCTGATGGTGATGATGGTGATGGCTGTTTTCCAGATCGCAATCGGCCGCGGCGGCGGGATTGCTAGTCCCGATGCCCATTTTCTTCACATCTTTGAGCTCTTCCTGGTCCTGCTCCGGTCCTGTAACAAGTGAAAGATTGAGTAATTTACTGTTGTGTCGTTATGTCATTACAGATTTTCAACGGCGCCGGCGACTCATTGAAATTGCAAGAATGTTTGCTAGTGGGGTAAATCCTTGCAAGAGTTTCATGAAATTAGTGTATTTCTCAATTTTCAAGCACGAATACCTCAAGTGTCTTTCGACAGGACTAGGTATACGGTATACGGAATATTTTATGAAGTTGACAATTATTTTGAAAATATCCTTGACGTTTACCTTCAAAGTTATGAAGGGTTGAAGGATTCCTCAACTCCTTTGCCCTCCATAATTTCGGAAATAAACCATGTTTCACTTTCTCGACCCCTCCCCCCCTCCCCCCATCTATAAAAGAAGAAGTGTGATCGTGCAAAAAAAATGTTCAGACAACGAGAGATATATTCGTTCTGAGGTCCCTCGAGACAATACGCTCAATTAGTGTGACGTCAAAACGTGGGTTTTGTATGAAAACAACGAACACGTAAGTTGGCAACACTTCTTGTCGAAGTGACAGCTAATGGAATATTTGCGAATCAATCGATACAACGACCTTCCTGTAGGGTGTTTCGTAACCAAAAGTCCTTCGAGGGTGGGAATGCTGGTTAAATACATTTTGCATTTTGTTTCACAGCTGCAGTGGAGGATGTGGCAAGGGGTAAAGGGCGGCAATCAGGAGTGACAGTAAGCAGTAAGTGCTGCCAACCTAGCAGAGACTGTTTTCATACAAAACCCAACTTTTGACGTCATCACTAATTGAGCGTATTAAGACCATTTTCTTAATAGTAGGTATTTATGTCTGTGATCTCTCAAGATAACTGCCGAGCCGTTTATCCGACTAAGTTGAAATTTGGCATACAGTCATGGTTTCACTAGTACTTGGCTGTCATCCGTCTAACAGAAGTGTAACTGTCATAAAAATCACAGTCATATTTCATGGAACTCGACTTGCAATATGTCATTTGAAAGCCCTTGAAAAACTGTATCTAGAGCAGAAGAAAGTATTTTTCCAATTTTCACCCGTTAGGAATTTGAAAATGTCAAACTTCAAAACTTTGATAGGTTTAATTATTCAAAATTCGCCTGATCGATTGGCATCAAATTGGCCGGAAGCAACAAAACAATAGAATCAAATTGAGTCTGCAGTTGGTGTTTGCCACCGATTCCCAGTCAGGCGCTAAGAATTTTTCAATTTTTCCCTGGCCGTTACCATCCTAGACGCCCGCTCAACCGGATTTTGACCAAAACGACCTGCGTTTGGTGCAGGACTCATTTCAGTTCTTTCCTGCTTGGGGTCGGGTATCAACTTTTTTCGAAAAATCCCAACTGATATCGAAAGTTGATTGCATCGGGCGTCGTGAAGACTTTTTTTCACCAGATACCGAAAGAGCTGTTGTAGTGTTTCCATTTTGGAGAAATATCTGCAAATGCGTATCTAATATGAACCCCAGAGTAGCATAATGCACTTTTGTACGTATATGGTGCTTATATACAGGGTGTTGCATGAGGAAACCGACATAGCTTAACGGTAGGTCCAGTTTTTCTAGGGGAACTAGGATCTCGCTTTGAAATTTTTCTATCGCCTTTCGTTTTGATGTTACAGGGTGAATCATGTATTTTGTCGAAGTTTTTGATGAGCTATATCTTCCGAATGACATATTGGATTTGACTGAAATTTGATAGGTATGATCTTCTAATGATAGCTAATACATTGCGTCATAAAGTTGTTCAGAAGTTCCAGGACCGGACTGATTTTTTTTATTTTCAAAGTTTTTGTTAGAAAAGTCATATTTTTCAATGTTTTTTTGCAAAACCAGTATCAGATTCAGAAACACCAGAAAAAATGCTACAAGGAACATCCTTCAATTTCTTCGGCACACCCAAAGTCTTCCCAGAAAAAAATATCTTTCGAGATTAGGGTCGGCTGCGATCTAGTGAAAATCAGTCTAGCACGCATTCTTTCACGGATCTTTGAGATGTTCATCCTCTAATTTAATGCTGTCATGGTTTTTTCACTTTCCCACATTAGTATCACTTGGTACGGCAAAAAAGACAAAAGTCCAGGACCGGAATCAAGTCTAGTGAACATTATTTCTAAAAATCCAATTTTTTAGTATTTAGTTGGAAATATACAGCACAAAGTTATGGTGAAGTGGCTGAAAAATGCTCTTTTGTCTGCATTTGGAACTTTAGGTCACTTTAGAAACCAGCTAAACAAATTTCTCCTTTTGTTGATTTCAAGAATACAAAAAATTATTTCCGAAACTTTCCGCGAACAAAATAAAAAGAAGCAAGAATGATAATTGTTCAGAATCGTAATTTTAATGTGTAGAAAACAAACAATATCAATGTTTGTATGTTATGTTTATGTTAGTGTTTATCAAATTTCGGAAATGATTTTTTGTATTCTTGAAATCAACAAAAGGAGAAATTTGTTTAGCTGGTTTCTAAAGTGACCTAAAGTTCCAAATGCAGACAAGAGAGAAATTATTTCCGAAATTTGATAAACATTAACATAAACATAACATACAAACATTGATATTGCTCGTTTTCTACAAATTGAAATTACGTTTCTGAATAATTATCATTCTTGCTTCTTCTTATTTTGTTCGCGAAAAGTTTCGGAAATAATATTTTGCATTCTTGAAATCAACAAAAGGAGAAATTTGTTTAGCTGGTTTCTAAAGTGACCTAAAGTTCCAAATGCAGACAAAAGAGCATTTTTCAGCCACTTCACCATAACTTTGTGCTGTAATTTTCCAACTGAATACTGAAAAATCGGATTTTTAGAAATAATGTTCACTAGACTTGATTCCGGTCCTGGACTTTTGTCTTTTTTGCCGTACCAAGTGATACTAATGTGGGAAAGTGAAAAAAACCATGACAGCATTAAATTAGAGGATGAACATCTCAAAGATCCGTGAAAGAATGCGTGCTAGACTGATTTTCACTAGATCGCAGCCGACCCTAATCTCAAAAGATATTTTTTTCTGGGAAGACTTTGGGTGTGCCGAAGAAATTGAAGGATGTTCCTTGTAGCATTTTTTCTGGTGTTTCTGAATCTGATACTGGTTTTGCAAAAAAACATTGAAAAATATGACTTTTCTAACAAAAACTTTGAAAATAAAAAAATCAGTCCGGTCCTGAAACTTCTGAACAACTTTATGATGCAATGTATTGGCTATCATTAGAAGATCATACCTATCAAATTTCAGTCCAATCCAATAAGCCATTCGGAAGATATAGCTCATCAAAAACTTCGACAAAATACATGATTCACCCTGTAACATCAAAACGAAAAGCGATAGAAAAATTTCAAAGCGAGATCCTAGTTCCCCTAGAAAAACTGGACCTACCCTTAAGCTATGTCGGTTTCCTCATGAAACACCCTGTATTCAGAAAATGGCAGTTTAGTGTCGAAGTTCACACGGAGGTTCACCAAGTCTCCACTTCTCTATGTCCCTTTTCAAGCCAAGACGGTCGTCATCTGATCGCACAGCTGATGTGGGGATCTTTAGGTCATCTGCATACAATAGAAACAAGTTCTTCAGTCTCTAATCGACATAATTATTGGAGATGTTGAAGAGTCGAGGGTCCGGAACAGATCCTTGCAAGACCCCTGACAGAACTTCGAAACTCACCAAGTCGTAACCAGATACCCTGACGAACTGCCTCCGAAGTCCGAACCACCAAGTATGACTTGAAAAGCTCAACCAAGCAGGCTAGACACCCAGACGGTCCATCTTCAATATCAAAATGTCGTGACTTACCTACCTATGCGGTCAAACATTATTACTCATATTTTATTATTATTATCTCCCTGTCTTTTCTGTAATGCAAAACGGTAACAACTAGTGAGAAAAAAGGTGCATGTGGTTCACCTAGGCGTCTACTAATACAATTAATTAGATAGCAATAAAGTGAGTATAACAATAATAATAAATATTGTGATTATTGCGTATAGTATGTGCGTTAATATTGTACAGGTTTTTTTTTATTGTTTTAAGCTACCTGCAGTTAATGATACAATACAATCACGATCACGATAATATTAATTGAAAGGTGATAGATAGGTATTGTGTTTCACGATTACGTGCAAAGTGGTTGGTGGCGTTCAAATTGAATTATTGTCAGTATTTCGCATATTGCAAGTTAATATTGTATTCGAGTCCCATGCACAATACAAGAAATCATCTAGATTCATGGGTGGAGATATAAGCTGTGAAAATTGAACGGCTGACAGTACGTTTTAATATAAAATCGGATGTAGTTTATACATATACCTACCTACCCTTTCATAATATCATTTCGTTGAAATATATGTCTTCACGCCGGATGTAGGTTCAGCTTAAAATAATGCAGAAATTTAAGTAGGGGAAGGGAGCGCGCCAAGTGTGGCTCGTTTAACAAAAATGACCCACATTCATCAATCATCAGTATTTTTGATAATACGATATTTTATTTGACAGAAAAAAACTAAAGCCCCCAATTTTTTCCGACCAGATTTTTGATTAAGGGGATGTTTCCACACAAAATCCAGTTGGTCTCATTCATGTACCTTATGATGTAATTTTTTGGCCATTTGTAACAAATGAGGCATTGTATCGGCAGTCCCCGAGAGCTCATTCTTTGACAGAAACTTGTAATTTAGATCTCTTCTGAAAACTACAAGTATGAGAAAAAACTTGGTAGCAACGTGCTGTTTGGAATTTCGTGAGGGTATTTTTGAAATTTTGATCTTTTTGTCTGTTCGAAATTTGAGCCTGCTGTTTTTGAGTAATTGTAGCTTGTGGCTTTCGGGTGGAAAACTCAATGGTGGATTTCTGATTTTCTGTTAGAGAATAAGCTCTCGAGGATTGCCGGCGCAAGGTTTATTTGACCAATATTGCGAGCCAACCCGCAGCCGCAACCCGCCATTGAGTGCGTGTAAGCAGAGTTAAACCGAGCACGGAGTGAGTATTTTGAATTCAAATAATTGGCCAAGCAAATAAAATTATTTCGCCTGGTCGCACTTCAAAGTCTGGGAAATATCATCAAGTTAGTGATGCCCGAATCATCCAACTCGACTGCGCTAAAGCCAAGCCGTATTCATCCCCGTACAATATTCCGGCCGAAAAAGTACAGCCTCTGCGCCCTCTGTGAATAAATAGTTTCTTGACATCTCAACTTGGAAAGTGTGCTGCCGCGTTGGCCGTATTTATTCAATAAATTACATCCCATTATCACCTCGAATGCTGCCTTTTATGCCATATAACTTCACATTTCCGCATCCGCAATAACGCAGCGAACGCGAAACAAGTTGGCATGTACGTTCATAAGATACGTGCTCACTAAATTATTATGTCCTTTTATAAAACGTTAAAAACCGAGTTAAAAACGATAAAAAGCCTAATTATTGTAAAAGCTTCTTGGATAATGTCGGTATAGTCGTCGGACTATCTCTATTAAAGCTCGCGCGCCATATAAAGCTTGATTTAGATACAGATCTTTACGATGTAAACTTAATTAGAACAATGATACCAATGCGCTTGAAAATTGCACTCATGATTTTGAAGTATGTATAGGTAGTGTGCTTACCCGTACTGAACAGCTTTTGTGCTAAAAAAAAATTGGCGAGAAATTTTCAAAAAGATACAAACCCTAAATTGGTGTCACAACTAAATTTAATAGAGGTTGACAAAACCTTCGATATTTCCACTATATCCAAATACACCGCAAGGCACTCGTTCTCCGCGACGCGAATCAGTACTTAAATCAAGTCGTCATAGGTGGTCTACTTGTTTCCAGACGGGGTTTGCAAATTACTAATAACATGCATGATACTCCACCTTTACGGCACTTCCCTGGTTATCTAAAGTGGAAAAACTCAACGCAAGGCTTTTTATCACCGTGAACTCTATTTGTGATGCACCATGCCTCTGCGTGCTAAATGGAGGATAGCATACCATTATCACAGTCACTACTCACTATTTAAATTAGTAGGTACCTACTGCATTGACCGATGCAGATCAGCCTAGTGAAAAAAGCTTGGTACCCACTTATTCCGATACCTTTTTAGCTTTTACAAAACGAAAACTGTATGTCCTGCGAGTATGTAGAAGTACAGCAGATCCAAAAGGTGCACTTAAAACGAGAAACTTTACCGGTGACTCTTACTTTCATCATTAGAAATTTATTGAAAGTACCGCATTGTGGACCGATTTATAAGAATCTGCTGCCGTACCTATCATTACCCTATCTGTAACGTTTCATTAAACGCTTATTTATATCGGATATGCGTCTCGTTGTATACCGGTCGCTATTGTTTACTGGGAATCTCGGAGAAAAACAGGCGATTCAGTCGAACTACTTGTTTTGGTGCATTTGCTGAAAAGTTCGGCGATTGTTTTTCATTTTCATGCTCGAATCGATTCGTCCAGGGTAGAAACTGTTATGTGGTTGTGTCTTCGAAATTGGAGACGCCGTCTTTATGGAACAGGTCTTAATTTGTGTACTAATTTTTTCTGCGGGAAAAACTGCGACGACCGAAAATGAGTACATTTTTGGTAACGGTCTTCTGCTGCGTTTTTTCTGTACATTTCCCACAGCTAATTAGCGTCAATCAACAAATTCTGTTACAAGCCACGAATTTAGATAGAGAGTAATTAAGATGTCTTCGGGCTTTACAAACTCATTTTTTTTTCCAAGACACGATTCAATTGAGCACCGTGTTTAGTAAAAGCAATAAGGTACACGGCCTTTTCCTTACGTAGCCAATACTTAGCGGTGATTATTTTTCGATTTGCGATTTTCTACGGAAAGGCCGGAACTGAGAACTAAGAGAATAATAGTTTCATCCGCTGCTGTTCTGCATGCTTAAAACCATTTTTGAATGTTTGCTTTGATTATTCGAAGAAATATATTCACTTAACAAAATACAAAATTAATTGAAATAATTAATGAAGTAAAGTACCTATAAATTATTATGACAAGAACAAGTTTTTCAGTTCATATAATGTTACGGTATGTATGTACCTACCTATACAAAAACTAAAGAGATCAGTAGATTAATATAAATAATGGTCTTTCTAGCCACAACACCATATTTAATTAAGCATTCATCTCGCATCTCAAAATGAATTGGAAATAAATCTGGACATTATTAAATATAAGTAAAAACTAACAAAAACCACGGAAACAGTTGATAGTTAAATAGAATTAGAAATGCTGAGTGAGTACTTAGTTAATAAAAAAGTAGCAATCATTTCATGTAACAGAGAACAGAGTTTACAAATTTTATTACGACAATAATCTGCAAATTTGCAGCCGCCTGAAAATAATAAATGGGCACTTCACAGGGACAAAATACAGCTAGAATGTAGGTATTTAAAGGCAAAGCCAATTTCCGTTATTTAATTATCTATTCACAGAAGTTCCGGCTTGCTTTAATTCCCGGCTAAATTATGAATGTTTTTAATCTCTTTATTACAACTACAATGGATTATTTGTCTGAGGATTTTTCAATTTGAATTCTTGATTACCAACATGATGTGTTTTAATGATGCCAAAATGTTCTCGAAACAAAAATTGGTTGTATGAGGTATAATTATGGTTTCGATACTATTCTTGGATTAATACTCAAAACAGAAAGGGCTCAAACGTACAGAAGTGGATTGACCTATGGGCCACGTGCCTGACATGTGGCGCCGCGGTGAAATGTGAAGTTCTTGTTGGACTTGATTTAGTTAGCGAACACCTCAACTGTCGACCATTTTGCAGTTGCCGATCACAACAAACAAATGCACGAGAAATAAATGTCAAAACAAGTAACCATGCAACCATGTCAAAGCTGTCTGATGCTGTCAAAAAATCCAAAATCCAATAATAATTTCTTATTTCCACCACCATGGGCTCTGTAGGTATGTCATACGCGTTGACCGCTCAAGGTCATGCACATGGCCCATAAGCCAATTAGGCTATATAGCCTTAGAGCGGTTGGTGTGTTGGGAGCCGTAAAATTCCTTGAAATTTCAAATAATTTTAGAGAATTTATCGAAAAAGTACATTCAGTTTTGGGTAGGGTACCGACTCTAGGGCAGAAGTTTTCTTTTGTACACTGGAAAAGGTTTGAGTTTGCATCAGAAACAGTTGGGCGTAACAGGAACAAATTTCCCATGAAAGAATTTCGCCGAAACGAATTTCCCTGGAATAAATTTCACCGGAATGAACTTCCCTCGGTAATAATTTCTCCTGGGAAGAATTTCACCAGAAGGAATTCCACCGGAATCGAGACCGAAATGTTATTTCTCCGGAAATAATTTCCTCTAGAAGGAATTTTCCCAGAATTAATTCCACCGGAATGAACTTTCATCGGGAATAATTTCCCTTGGAAGGAATTTCCCCAGAATCAGTTCCACCACAATGAACCTCCATCGGAAATGATTTCCCCTGAAGGGAACAGTATCTCAAAACACAATATCGAATTTCCTCCTTCTTCTAGGACGTGACCGGACAATTTATCTCGCGGACACTTCGTAATAATGATATTTTGTCCTTTGTCTTAGCTTCAATAAGTCCACTTGTGTTTTCTCAATGCTTTTCGAACTTTAGTCTTTAGTAAGCCCCTTCATATCTAGTTGTATTATTTAGAGCCCACTGTGCACCCTGGTTTCTTATGTCTTCGAGGCTCTGCTTAGTCTCCTTGCATTATTCCAAGCAATTCTGATAGTACACCGAGTTTTAGGAGCGCTAGTAAGCCCCTTCTACCTACATGTGATATTCGGGCTCTAGAGAAGATGAGGGGCCCTTCATCTTCTCTAGTGTGATTTTTGAGCCCTAAGTGAGCCATCTTTATGTTTTTCGTAACTTTCAGACTTTTGCAGTCTTATGTTATCAAGAGCTCAATTATTGGTCCCCCTATCCTGCCTTCAATGTAATTTGAAGCCCTGCTGGGCCCCCTTACATTTTCCTCGACTTCCGTTGTAGCAAGCAGCGTTGTGCCGTCATATCATGTTCGGAGCCCTATCGGGCCCCATTGTGTCAGTGTCTCTTGTGCCAGTTTGCGATATTCGGTCCTAAAACGGACCCTCTTGTGTCTTAAGGATAATTGGAGCCCTAATGAGCCCCCTCATGTACTTCATCACTTCCAAAATTCCACTAGGCTCTCTTTTTCTATTTCATTTTATCCAGGCTCCAATGGCCCCATTATTGTGTTATCAATTTGATTTGAAGCCCTGCTGAGCCCCCTTACATTTTCCGTTACTTTCAGAGGATGGTCATCACCCTTCTGCCATAATATCGTTTGGAGTCCTTTCCGGCCTCCTTAGGTCCTCAAATGTAGTTGGAGCCCTGGTGAGCCCCCTTATATGTTTTCGTGAAATTAGAATATGTATTTTCGTGGCATTCAGGATTCCAGGGAGCTCTTTTTTGCCTTCTTTTATTTTACACAGCTTCATTAGGCCTCCTTGTCGTTTTTCCATGACTTTTGGAGCTCCATCGGACCCCTTGTTTCCTCTCCAACTGTGTAATTTTGAGCCCTAATCAGTCATTTATGTTTCTATTGGCTTTCAGACTACCGGTGAGGCCCGTTTTGCCTTATTTTGTTATATGTATAGAGCCCCTTGGGCCCCCTTGTATCACCAATATCATCTGAAGCCCTACTGAGCCCTCTTGCATTTTCCGTACCGTTCGGATTTATATTTGGCCGTTGTTATATTGGTATGTATCGTTTGGAACCGTAATGAGCCCCCTTATGTTTTTTCGTGGCTTTCAGAGTTCAAGTAACCCCTCTTTTGCCTACTTTTATTATGCAGGGCTTCATTGGTCCCCCTTGTGTTTTTTTCATGGATGGCTCCTGGAGCTCTATCTGGCTCGGTAGATTTGTTCTATGGAAATTCTTTCCGACAGAGTTTTATTCCGGTGGAATTCATTTTGGGGAAATTCCTTGCAAGGGAAATTATTTCCGAGGGGAGTTTATTCCGGTGGAATTACTTTTGGGGAATTTGCTTCTAGGGGAAATTACTTCCGGGAAATCATTTCCGGGGAAATTCGTTCCTGGATCCACAGTTAGGCAATTAGCAGAGACCAGTGACCCTGATGACCTCTACTTGATATCAGTTGAGCCGATATTTTTGTAAAGACGATTTTGAGGATATTTTCGAAAAGTTTGGAACGCAGGTGAATCAATTCCTAGTTTTAAAATTTCAATTTTTATAAATGCATATTCTTGGATATTTCAAGGCTGTAGGAGGGTTGGCCTAGGGCGCTACTTATTCGTAATCCGCCGCTGCCCGTATGAAGACTTCTTTGACAAAGCAATTTTTAGAAGAAGAGAAATGGCGGATTTCCTTTCAGGTACGTTATAGTGAACGTCGAGGTGGACGTTAACGGAGCATGGGAAAAATAATGAAAATAATAATCGGCTTCTATTTGCAAGTTATTGAGAAAAACAAATATTTCCAATCTGGTAGCATCGCATTACTAGATACCTACCTGGCAGCTTCAGATCAAAGAGGTACATTACAAAAGCATAATTGTATTATACCCTGGAAACTCCGTAGAACCTGCCAGACCATACCAAACATACCTACCGTACCGTATGATCAAAAACTTTCCTCCTCTAGGCAGGCTTTGGCCTGGCCGCTGTGGCCTGGCCAAAATGACATGACCAGACCACAGCCTGCCCAGAAGAGAAAAGTTTTTGATCATACGGTAGGTACTTGCCAAATGTATTTTTACAGCACCTCTGAGGTGGAAGACGAATTTTGAAATTTCAAAAAACGACTGAAATTCCAATTATAGAAGAAATTTTCATTCGTTAACTACTAATGACATTATGATTCTTCGCAAGTAGCAATACTTTGCTTGAAAATCATGCAAACTGAAGAAGTTAATTCTCAACTTCACCTCTTCCTATACTATTTTTTCCGTAGTCCGTCAACGTCTTCCACAACGTACACGGGAAGAAATTCGCCATTTTTTAATTACCCTGCATACAGAGCAGATGAGAGATGATGCTTATCTTAAGCAATGGAGAAGATACAAGTAGATATACAAACAAGAATTGAAAATTCGCGGAAAAAATCGATGTGAAAAGATTTATGTTCCAAAGAAATTATTATAAATGCTTCAGAAACAATACCAACTAGCTCTACTGAAAAAAAGTGTTAACTTGAAATATGAGTATAAAAAAATCTAAATACAGCCTCAACAAAAAAAAGCGTCAATCATTTCAAATCACTTTTGAAAATTAACATTATCTATTCCCGTATCTTACTGGCTACTTTTCGACACGCAAACGCGTGTCGTACTGGCGCTTGAATTTTATGACACTGAAAGACATTGCTACCTCCAGAATTCTTCAATTTTTTTCAAATATTTCAGGCACAATAGATACATTAGTATATTGCACTTGTTTGATAAGATGTTTCGTCGCACTCCTTCCTTTGGGACCCTCCTCACTGCGTTCGTCAGGCCCCAAAAACAGTCGTGCGACAAACTTCGTCTTATTAAACTCGTACAATAATATACCATTTACACCCTGGATCTCTTCAACAATTTTTAGCACATTGATTGTTGACGATGTTGACCCCTGGGTTGGCCCTAATTTCTTATCGAGTTAGCCTCTCATGGTCATTTGTACCTAACATGGTCATTGATACACCCCAGTTGGCGGAGAATGAGTGTCTCGCAGTAATTTATGGCATAAGTATATACTGCCTACCTACCGAACTATATTCACGAACTGCAATTTCAATTCAAAAATTGAGAAGTTGAAATAGAAATGTTTGACCACCTTTCCATTTTCTAGGTAAGTATTTCAAAACGCAAATTTTGTCAATATTTTTCATGATAGTGTCTTCATGCCGAAAAAGTTTAATATGTACCTACCTTGTTTGAAATTGCCATTATAATGGCAATAATGGAAAACTAAGAAACAATATACCGAAGAAAATCATAAACTTTGCAGTAGGTAGGTGGTAATTATGCAGGTGCGACAATTTATCATCGTTACCTATCTTCACACGTTGCACGGGTGGCTAATAGCAAAGGGAAATGTGACAATTTCTTACGGTTATTACCAATATTAGCAGCACCATAAATCTTGACGCTAATTTTGTACAAGAATTCATCATAACTGTTCACTAATGAGCTTTATTTTATTTTACGTTTCCATCGAGTTTACCAAACAACAAATCATAATACTCTCCTCGTAACAGGTTCCTCATCATAAACTCCGATGAGTAGATTACTTTGATTGTCCCACTCTCAAGATTCCCTGCACAATTTTTCTTTTCGGCAAGTAAGTACTTACGTGTGATAAACGTGGGAAAGTCATTTTTCATTTCAATTTCTCCAAACCTAATGACACAGAACCATGTACGAGTACTTGCTCCCGCAATCACGTCGAAATAAACTATACAGAGTGACCTATAAGAAGGAAATTTTCCCCAGAGCTCTTGAACTTATACTTAGTACCTAGTATATTATTTGGAATTTCTTCTGCAACCCATATCCGAAGCGTCACAGCCCAATTATTAAACAACAGCTACTATGCTAATTCCAGCTAAACCATAATTAATGAATATTATGCCGCTAATGACATGTTATAAAAAAGTGTGCTCAGACGTACCAAGAAAAAAACTGCAAATATTCCAAAAATTCATGCGTGTATCCTTTTTGATTTGTTTAATCCCTGGATGGTATTAGCACTTATTTTTTCACATTTTCACATTTTCCACGTATCGCAGCTTTTGCACCGGCGTATGCACTTCATTAATACCATTAACATAGTTAACGTCTGAACCGATAACGTTGAAGTCACGGAAGAAGAAGACCGGCAAGGTATCGTATGATGTGCTATAGCTATACAGGTGGTACGTCCGAAGCCATTCACGAACAGGACGCGAATAGTAGTGCAGAATTGCAGATAGTTATATAAGAGAAATTTCGATTAGGCTTCACTACTCACTACCAGCCGACAGTGTGGAGGTAACAGCATTTCTCGATGCACTTTTCTTTCTGGAGTAATTATAATGGAATTATCGAAAAATTACTAAATTAAAAACTAAAAGAAATTGCCGTGTTTTGCATTGATTATTCGCGAGTAGGGCGGAAAAAATGTTGCGAGCAGTTATCCAACAGGTGGTTATCTATTTATTTTTAATTATTGGGTAAATGTGCAGGTATTCAGCGATGTAATTGGTAAATTACAATGAGGAACTGGACGGGGCGTTACGAAATAAAAATCGAGTTGGGCTGTTGCATTTTAATCGCTGCAACGTAATAAGTGCAAGTTAGAAGAACGTTACTTTTAAGAAATCGAAGTATAGTTATTCCCTGAATTTCTTGAATTGCAGATACATATTTGGAAGAAGTTTGAATCTCATTTCAAATAAATTGTTATTGATGAATGTATTAGGACTATTAGGTACCTATGCCTAAAGGTCACAAGTTTCAGTTCAAACCTGTTGCTCACCCGCACAGTGGGTCCGGTTGAGAAAATTCTGGCCAAAAAGCTCTGAGTTTCACAGAACCATCCCGTAATGAGCTCGTGAATACACCACAAAAATATTGGAAAAATTCTCTTTGATGGAAACAAGTTTTTAGGGCTGGAAATAGGAAAATTTCAGCAGAACAATTCTGAAACTTCATAATGCTAATTGAGATCCATTTTCTGACTAACGGAAAAATAATGGAAATAATCTCCATGGTGCGGTAAAGGGTAAAAGGGTAGCTCTTGGGGAATGAAAGCACAACAATCTCAACAAAGTTCTAAAACCCAAAATATAAATAAGATACCGGAGGCAAAATATTGCTCACCTAACGCCAAAATGCTTATCACTTCCAAGTAATTGAATTTTTGTAAACGGTTTTCACATAATTCTGAAGCTTATAATTATTTGGTCATCATAGCATGAGTTATATTCAGTAGCGGCCTTAGGGTAGGGCGAGACGGGCGATCGCTCGGGGCGCCAGCTCATAGGGGCGGAAAAATCGCGGTTGAAATCCAAAAAATTGATAATTTACGAAAGCAAAAAACGACTTGCCAGCGGCGATCACCGAATCTGCTTTTGTAAAAGCACACAAAGCTCCATTATTGCAACAAAAATACTTCATTTTTGCTCGCTTCGCTCGCGGACCCAACATAGGGGCGGCGGTTTCGCATTCTTGCCCGGGGCGCCAAACTTGCTAAGGCCGGCACTGGTTGTATTCACACAAAAGCCAAAACGGGAGGAGAAGTAAATAAAATGGTGGAGCCCTGCATTTGGGTCATATAATTCGCTGTTTGGGTTATATGACCCATGACCTGGAAATCTCAAGAAATGAAGAATATAACTATTTACATACAATTCCCGTATATTTTATCGATAAAAAAGTAATTGAAACTAGTCGAGAATAATTTGTATAAAATTCAAGCATGTCAATGACTCAATGAAACAAAAAATGTAGATAGAACAAAATTTTAGTGACACAAGAAAAAAATTAAAAATTTACGCTCCTGTCGATAAAATAAAAAAAATCGGTTGTCACCCCAAAACTCCCCGAACGAGTAGCAAGGAACGGATTTTATTATGAAAAGATGTCCCTTCGGGTGGGAAGTTGAAGGAAAAAAATGAAGAATTGAGATATTTTCTCTAAAAAGGGATTCATTTAGAGCTTCATCATTTGAGTCTGGTCTCGATAAGCTAGGCCGGTGGATTTTAAAACGGGAAACTTTCGGAAGACTTGAAGAATTTTGAAAGAAATTGCCTGAAAATGTTCAAGAATCAATTGATAGTATAAATCTGTTCACAAGCTAATAAGTTAGAAATTTGCAGGTTTTCATTAGTAACCAAATTATGTAGAAAGAAAAGCGAGTGAGGCAGTCAGACGCATTAGTACATGAATAGAGGTGAACGATTTGGAACTAGCACCAAGAAAGATTGAAAATAGTTTGCAGGAAATTAAAAATTGAGAAAATTTGAATTTTCAGGGAAAACCTCAACTCTTTTTCCAAATCATCTTATTATGAAGATCGTCAATTACGGCTTCACTTTAAGCTCCATCATTCAAACCCGGTTTCGAGAACCCAGGCCTGTTTAACATTTTCAACAGGGAAATTCCCGGGGAATTGAGACGAAAATTATTGGAAAATGTTCAAGAGCCAGTAACCTCTTGTTTAAAAAAAAGGTGACAATCTGTTCACGGGATAAAAAGTTGGGAAAATGTGCGGTTTTTCTAGAAATGAAAATTAAGAAACCGTGAGTCCGATTTCGAAAAAAAAACTTCAAAAATTATTTCGAAAATTTTCTTTCCAAAAATTAATTTAATCTTTCCTCCAACTTTTATTCTCAGCATGTCTGCACCTAAAATGAATATTTTGTGGGGGGCTCACCGCATGTCGAAGTTTGCACTGCTTTTTTTTCAAATTCACGGAATAGGTATGCAAGTTTAATTTTGAAAAAATTAGCGGCGGAAAACCAGAAACGTGTCGATTTTGAAAATAGGCCTACACGACGCTCAATGAAATCTACTTTCGATACCAGTTGGAATTTTCCAAAAAAGGCGATCCCCGAGCAGGAATGAGTTTTTGAATAGAGTCCTGCTACAAAAGCGAGTAGTTCTGGTCAAAACACGGGCACGGACGAGAGGCCGTTTCGGGTGGCAACGGCTAGGAGAATTTTTGAAAATTCACACCGCTCGACTGGAAAATGGTGGAAAATTGCAACTGCAGACTTCATTTGACTCTTTTGTTGTGTTGCTTTCTGCCAAATTTGGTCCCAATCCATCGAATAGATTTTGAATAAATAGATGGTGAAGTTTTGAACTTTGTCATTTTTTATCATTTGACAGATGATAGATACTTTCAACTGTTCTGAATACAGTTTCTTATGGGCTTTCAAACGGCATATTGCAAGTCGAGTTCCGTGAGATATAGCTTCTGTCATTTTTTGATAGTGACACTTCCGTTTGACAGATGACAGCCAAAAAGTAATGGGCTCATTCGACGATGGAACCATGTCCGTTTATCAAATTTCGAGTCGATCGGATGGACATAACCATACAGACATACATACACACAGGCAGAGATCATTCTGGAATTGGTCTTAATCGTCATAGGAGACCTCAAAAAGGATACCTATATCCAGCGAAATCTCGAAAAAAGTTTTTAGCACGTTCACAATACTTCCCCTTCTCGTTGGGTGGTGGGTCGGAGAAGTAATAATTGAACAGTTCTAAATAAGTATAGGTATGTATAGTGTGGTGTGGCACATAAAATAGAACAAACCTGTAAAACTCAAATGCTGTTCTGATGCTCTGTTCAAATGCCCGGGCCATAATAACCCGCCGATCTACTGGGCCATATTACCCAGAGTGACAATGAAATTAAATGAATTGTAGGGCTCTAAGGGGGTACCCCTCTATAATATCCGTCCATATTTATATGAAAATAATAACAATAAAATGGCCCTTACCTTTGAAAAGATGCGATGGGTCTGACAATTTAGATGTTGGGTAAAAGTGGCTGACAAGAAAGCAGAAAAATTACAACAGCACCTCTTCTCACCACTACTCCTAGCTCAACGGGTTGCTGCTTGCAAGAAAGTTGGCGCGCTCCGCGAAAAAATCGGCAATCGTAGGTCGGTAATGTAGACAACTAAATTAGGGTGTAAAGTTGTAGTAAATAAGTCTTCTCCACTTATTTACTACAACTTTATACTATACAACTCCATTTTGAGCACCATGGATCCCTTTATCAATTTTAAATTAGGGTGGGAAATTCTCAGTAGGTGGCATATTTTTCAAAATGTAGACCTTGGGCCATATTACCCGCTGGGCCATATTTACCACAAGTACCTTATATAAATTACTCGCAGTATTATGCACTTTTCACCTATATTGATATATACCATGCGATCAACAAAATTCGGAATTGGGGTAGGCTGTGCCCTGGCCGAAAGCAGCTTGACATCGTGAAATTTGACCGGGTTACAGCCTACCTCAAAACCCAATTTTCTTGATCGCATGGTATAAGAAGTGATCACTCAAAAAGGAGCACGAAAATCAAGACGAGAGTTCGCAAGATTGGAATATAGTACAAATAATATGAACCTGAATTAATTTTTAAGACCGAGTTTAAGACCGAGAAATCTCTCATCTGATGGCAAGCCCTAGCTGAGATGAGATGACATCCGATAAGCAACGTCACTCATTATACCTATAGCCCTTGCCTTCTTCTGGATCAAACATGGCTGCTTTGGTCAAAAGAAAATTTCAAAGACCAAAAAATCCCTGTTGGGAAGATACTTGCTTGAGGGTAGAAACGTAAAATAGGAGCAGGTTATAAATTAATATTGCTGTCTTTTATTTTTATAACAATAAACGTCACTCTTGCAAAAAATTTTGCTATCCACGTGATTTCCACCAATCTTCAAAAAACATTACATTCAGTTTTGGTCAGAATTTTTTCAATCGGACCCACTGTAACCCGATGTAACGAACATGATTACGACCCTAGCGTCATTTAAAGTAGGTATCACAGATCCTAGTCCATAGACTCCTAGTCTCAACGACCAGGTTGGCAGAGAATTTGGCGGAAACGTCTTGCTAAAATGTATAGGCTTTGGCAAAAAAATCACGTCGTGCAGAACAGCACGCATATTTTATTAAATGTCAACAAAACTACCTCCCCAGTTATGCATCATAGTTGGTAGTTGCCAAAAAAATGATTTTTTTTCTTAATCTGGGTTATCACTGATGGCACAATACGAGATCTTCGATCCCGAAACAAGGAATACTGCCGCTTGAACACCTTGCACTGACGCTGATGTCTATAAATTTGCTGTCAAGGCCAAAACCGCAATGATTGTTATTCCGAACTTTCATTCATAACTCCTTTTTTGGCCAAAATTACGCAACTCATCATTGACCATTCCGGGTAAAATTCTAAAACAATTCATTAATCACTTAATAAATAATAATGTCACAACAGACGTGATAATGCATCGCTTCCTTTTCTTATCAGCAAACGATCTTTTTCTTCCAACTTATTGAGAAATCTTGACATTTTCACAATTTGATATTATTTTCTTCAGTTTTTTTTTTATTAATTTCTGCACTAATTAGGCTCAAGGAAGCGTGAAAAAAATATTCGTGTCAAGTTTCCGAACAGACCAACACAAATTGGAGCAACACACCACACAGACACCTCTCAAGGCTTCGCCACTAATTAATCAAAAAGCTTTTACGATCCCATGATTATCCTTAGAAAATTGTAGTGACTGGAGCATGAGGAAAATGTATGTAATGTTCCATAATATAATAGAATAATGATTAATGTGTACCATGTTAATTGTTTATCAAATAAAATGTCAAATTGCAAACACCAGGATGACTAAGTAGTGAGTAGATACCTTTATACTTAACAAGTCTAAATATTGAAAATACCGTAGCAAAGCGATAGTTAGATATACCTATGCAAGCAGTTCTGTTGCAAATAACATTCCTGAACGACTTATTATTTTTTTCAATAATTACAGTAGTTGTAAGTTTTATCTCACGCAGGATGTTGTGACAGTAGGTACCTAACCTACCTAATATCTGGGATATTACATAAACGAATATGATTGGTTTTATCGAAATGCGAAAGCCGAAAACTGTATCTTGTGAGTGGTGAACCCATTGGGAAAGCGGTTATTCACAGATTCGTGTTAGCGGAAACTTTTCACCAAGAGTAACATTGTTCTGGCTCAATCTGATCAAGTTCAGATACAGTTTGAGTTTTGAGTTGTTAAGTTAGGTAGGTATGCCTCGCTGGAACTGTTTGCCGGGCAAAATTGATAGCGTCATATACATTTTTTTGAAGTATGTTGTACATAAATGCCGTTCACGTTTTAAATTAAGTAGAATGACTTTTTGGAGCAAAAATAAAGTGACAACGTGGGGGGGGGGCTACGGCTACGACTGATGGCACCTGTAAATGAAGTTTTGGAGCGAAACTATCAGCGGCCATCAGCCATATCATCCCCCTCCCAGCGCTCCAGCTTATTGTCACTTTATTTTTGCTCTAAAAAGTCATTCTACTGAAAATAAAAAGTGAATGGGATATACTGACATAGAAGAATCCGTCAACAGATTATCTTCTTTTCAGGACCAAGTTTAAAGTGCCTTGTTCAAGACCAAAAACTCACAAAAACCGAGTCCGCTAGAGTTGCACGGTCTAAAAGGTGAAATTGTTCAAAAACTATTTTCGCGAGTTTCTTACCACATTTGAAAGATAGTCCGATGGCTGCAGGAAAAAATTGTTGTTGGATTGGTGAAATCAGCCGTTGCGAAATCAAGTGCTACGGGCTTATTCCTTGACAAAAATCTATTATTCACGTCTCTTTGGAAAGCTACAAGGATGTATCTACTTTGGTTCAAGCCCATTGGCATTTCCAAAATTAAAAAAAAAACATTCATTCAAAGAACAAATTATTTTCAGATTTTGGAAATGCCAAAGGGCTCAAATCAAAGTACATCCTTATGGCTTTCCAAAGAGACCTGCATTATAAATTTCTGTCAAGGAATAAGCCCGAAGCACTTGATTTCGCAACGGCTGACCTCACCAATTTAACTCCATTCTTAATGGACAGGGAGCTGGTGCCTCAAAACTTACGTCATGAGATGTACATGATTTTAACCCTGTAGGTCTAATGTGCGTTGATAAGGTTGTAAAAATTTCTTTGTCTTACATGTCAGACCGGGGGCTTTGGGCTGGTATAGATAGGCTTGTCAATTTTCGGAAAATGGCCAAAATTTACCTCATAAGGTACATGAATGAAACCAACGAGCTTTTTTGCGGAAACATTCATTTGATGGAAAATCGGGTCATAAGAAAAGTTTGAAATTTCCAAAAAGAGCCAAAATTTACCTCCTCCTGGAGACTTCTTCTTTGAATTAATTTTAGGAATGAAAAACGATTCTCACATGATTTCCTACGTTGGTTTCGAATCTGTTCACTAAAATTTTTAATGGTACATCGCTTACAGGGTGCAACATAGAAAATTTTTTCCCAAATCGTACACCCTGTTTTTTAACATGGAAATCTATTCCGTCTTTCATCCTAATTACAAATATATCACACTCATTGAGGGGGTGTCGGTCTAAGGAATTGACTCAAGAACAGGAGTCAAAAAAATCAACAACGTTTATTTTTGAAGATATGGGAGTTCAAAGGGTAGGACTTCGTCGCCCTCTATTCTCGCTATTTTAGGTGATTTTGTGAAACCACCTTGTTCATGACCGACGAATCAGTAGAAATGATCAATTAGTGGGTGTGCACTGCATTTTTGTTTATGATACAGTTCGAGTCATAAATAACAAATATCCAGTTTTTTCCACTACGTCTGCAAAATGTTCTGTTGGTCCCTAAAATAATTTAGAACAAGGCATGACTCTTCTCGTTTCCATATAAACATTTTTTCGGAGGAAAATGGAATTTCTGAATCACCCTGTATATTAAGGAAAAGTTCAGTGCACACCCAGTGGTTGAGAACTTTCACTGATTGGTTGTTCAAAAACAGTTCCCAACCCAGTTCCCAAAAATCACTTCGAATAACGAAAATACTTGGGATTGGGAGCGAAGCCTCACCCTTCGACCTTTGACCCTTCAATATCTTGAAAAAAAACATCAATAATTTTTTCAAATATTTCTACGTGTTTCTGAATGAAATCTATATGTATATCGCCCAGGACTCGCAATGCGATACTTTTGAGTCCAGTGTGATGGGAATTCTTGTGTGATCAGTCACTCTGTACATAGACCTCGTCAGGTCACGAAGCTCTTTGTTTTGTTTTGATAACCTATAAGTCAGTTTTGACATGACGACTCGAGTGCGACTAGCTGTGTACGTAGATGTCTACCTATTTTACTATACTTCAGTCCTTTGTTTTTTAAAGTCCATTGTGGTGCAAATGGCAAAGACTTTTGCATCGACGGTGAATGCAAAGGTGTGTGTTATTTGCACCACAGTGGACTTGAAAAGAAATGAACTGTATTGATCTATGTCATAGGCTGAGGAGCGAGTTTATACCATTGATGTTTGCCATAGGTTGAAGAGCAAATTTATCAATACTGAGCTAATTTTCACATGTTTTTCCTTTTCCTATGTGGATCTCTACTTGAAATTTCAAATTTATTGGCCGTTACAGTTTGCTTCCTGGTCGACTTCTTTTTATGCCTTGTTGCTCTCTGTTCATAGTTGATCTCTTTCCCCTAAATTACTACTTTTCGTATTTCTTACCCGCTTGGCGCTTCAATTTGCTCTGTAGTTTTCTATTTTGCTCAATTTTTGGATAATTTTCACACATTTCTGCTTTTTTCCGTTCACTTTCAGTTCAGCTTTTCAAATGTTTCAATCATGCAGCACCCAAATTCGCTCCGTGGTCACGAAATTCAATCAATTTTCCTGGATTCCAATACTTATTGCTGTTCTTGGCAATTTTTGCCTTCTTTTCTAATTTCCTACTTGCTCAGCACCCCAATTTGCTCTGCGGTCCCGTAATGTTTTTCATTTTCTTCGACACTTGTTATAGTTATTCAATACTTCCTATACCTAGTTATTCTCTTAATTTCTCACCTTCCTAGCATCTCTCACTTCATTTCGTTGTTCCGAACCATTCTTTCTTGAAAACTACGGGATGATCCGCAAATTTTTTTTTTGATCTTCATCTCTGACACCGTGATTACTGATAAGTCCATTTCTACTTCTGGAATTTTTCGATTCAACTCTACCTATGTAACGATTTCCCTGACTTCATGAACACAATGTTTCTACGGTTTTAGCCTTCAAAATCTCAACCATCATCAGCCAATCCACCAAGCCTGAATGCAATCCAAACAAAATACTGTAACGGATTTCGCGTTGGGTTCTTTTATAATTGAGACAAACGTTTAAAACACACTCTGCCAATTACCTACTATGTACTCGCTGTTATCACTCTAATTCAAAATTTGTCTGTTGGTCGGCCTATTGGCGCTTACGTAGGTACCTACTCTGACTGCTATTCTGGACCCGAGAGTTTCGCAACTCGTAACACTGTGTTCGAACGGTCTAAAGAACCGTGTGTGCCCTCAGAACTCGTAACACGGCTCCTCCCAAGCCTGAATGTAAAATAGATAAAAAAAAATAAAGTTGTGTACACGATAGGATATTTATCACAACCACATCTACATATTTGATATGTTATATGAAATTTCAAACTTAGTCGATATACCTACAACGTATTTTTTATAACCGCTTATTTGCTTACCTGCCTGTCTTGCATTTTATTAAAGAACACACCACAGTAAACAGTTACTCTACTCGCTACTCGACAATAATTTGTTTATGAATAAAATTAAAAATTTGATAACTTGGAAATTTTGGGACTCGTTTTGGAATCTTCAAAATATCTAGTAAAAAATTTTCTCCATTTTTAGTCATAGACGAGCTCGTAGACGAGTTAAGTGAAGTGGAATAAACGTCTACAATTTGGTCATTGGCACTTGATGCCTTTGTTTGTACCTACCTTATAACAACATTGAAACTATTCCCGAGACTATTTCTATTTTATAAAATATTAAAATTAATTCATCAATACAGATTCTAATAGAGCTGAGTTTTCATGCGGAATAAATGAATGGTTCATTTATTAGAGGTAGAGAAACAAAATATTACGGAAGTCTTTTTACACTTTTCCGGGATACCTATTAACAAAGAAGATTCATTCAAGTGGAAATTACTCAAAACCTAAACAGTTTCTCTGCCACCTGAAAGTTAAAAGGTCATCTTTCCTGCCGCCTGGTCGGTTGTTCTCCTGACATAGCTTATAATATATCATATATCTTACAATTTTTCCAGTTCTAGTGATTTATAAGTATGTTCACTGAGGTAGGATGCATGTGAGCATATAGTTTCGTTCATGAAGGAAGTTCGAAATAACAAATACATAAGTGTTTTTGTTTTTATAAACCAAAACACAACAGAGACTCGGTCGTCAAACAGAATCCTGCGACGCGCCGCCTAAAGAAATAAGAACGTAAAGTGCGTACCTGCATCTCACGTGCGTATAAAACAAATGAGTAATGATTCACTCCGTCACTCTGTCACTAGGTGCTGGGACTGCTGGGTGCCAACACTGCCAACTGCTGGAGAGTATGAACAATTAACGTTAATGGGTCTACAACAATCAGATGATATCCGTACAGGCACCGAATGGCTTGAATGGCACTGCTGAACAAACACTCAAGTCTACTTATTGTTCCTTCAATTGTGGCTATCCATCTGATGTTATAGGTAAGGTATATTCTTCTTCATTAGAGTTAGAGGACAGGCGGCGACTTGTCCAGTGGACATTCTCGGAGTTATCGGAGACACACTGTTACATCGAACTGGTGAACTCTTAACCCAAAGCTGCTTCAGCAGAAGTCCTTCTGCTGGTGCCACAATACGAGATGTTGTGGATGGAAAAAACCGGTAGGCTTCATTAAGGTAGGTCATTATTGGATTGACTGGATCGGAAGGTCGTTGTTTATTAGTTATTACTTTTACAAATAGGGACAGTATTCGATTAATTTTATGCTATAATTATTATTAGCAGTAATTTGATCTCCTGAGTCCTGATATAGTTTTGGATTGTCTATTTGGCTGATAAATGCGAGGATAAATGTTGCTCTTTACCCTCTGCGCATCCAGCGTTTATTCGCCAAATAGCCTGTTTAGAACTTTATTACGAGATAGGATTACCGGCCCTTAGTTGATTAGTTGTTATTATTCATCGCTCGGTTGCGGTATTGTTGAAAATTTTTAAAAGATAGGTAGGTTATGTTCTGTGGCCGATTAGTTAGTTAATATTACATAGCTGTGTTATGGTGAATTGATATACAGGTGTCCCAGCTGAAACAATCCAGCGCGATTTTCTCAGGAAATATCAAGGCAACAAGAACAATTTTTCAATTGGGGGGAAGCCTGATCTTTTAGCTTGCTTTTGAGGGAGCGCCGATGCTTGTAGGTGCTCTAGTTTCCAAGAAAATGCAATTTGAATCTGGCGAGTCACAAGAATTCGTAAATTCATGACCGACAAAACAAAATACTTCCTATTAAAAAAAATCTTCATTCTCTGGGCTTTTCATTGATCTGTCGCCGATATCTGTACCTGGCCCAATAAGCCAGAAATTTTGCCTCAAAGTTCAGCAAACACAATAATCGGAATTCATAATGACGTCACCGATCACACACTTGTTGATTTTCACATGAAAAAGTCCTAGTAACGGCTGGTGTTAGAATTAACAAGTGTGTGATTGGTGACGTCACGGATTTCGATTTTTGTATTTATTGGACTTTGAGGCAGAATTTCTGGCTTATTGGGCCAGGTACAGACATTAGCGAGTAGCGACACATCAATGGAAAGCCCAGAGAAAGAGGATTTTTTACTTCTGAAGTATTTTGTTTTGTCGGTCATGAATTTTCGAGTTCTTGTGACACGCTCGACTCAAATTGCATTTTCTTGGAAACTAGAGCACCTACAAGCATCGGCGCCCCTTCAGAAGAAAGCTAAAAGATCAGGCTTCCCCCCAGTTGAAAGGTTTTTTTTGTTTCCTCTATATATTTCTGGAGAAAATTGCGCTGGATTGTTTTAGCTGGGACACCCTGTATTGTCATCGCTTTGCTTAAATTCCTTTCGAACTTGTGTATGCGTGTAGACTCCATTCTCTACTTTTTTACTGTTTCAATTACCTATACCTACCTTAGATAAAACTACATAGAAAAACTGGAATAATCAAACTTCAAAGTATTGCGTTTCCTTGTGAAAATATTAGATGTTGAATAATTTAAAAAAATTATGAACATTAGCGTGAAGGAATATAATTCCACAGAATATTATTCATCCTAAATGGTTCCGTCACGAACAATTCATTCAACATATTCAACAAAACCCTGCGGCTTTTCCATCTTCATATCTACACTTTTGCTCTATGGCTCATAAATCGATTAATTATTAAAATGATGATTTGGGTAGGTAGGTAGGTACTATAATACTTTCTCACACGATTCGCCCAAAATAGGTTTTTGGCACAAAATTTCCGTGAATTGCCCCCACCTATCAAACTACAGAAACAGACATTTATTTTAAAAAATTGTAAACAGCATTGACAGCTTGAATGTGCTTGAGAAGACCTATAGGCGTCCAATTGTGTTCAGCCAGTGATTGTAATAAAAACTATCGTCTATGTCGTGGATAAAAAGACATAAAAGAGGAATGCGTCAGGTCAGCTGTTCTCAATAATGCAACACTGTGCTAACAACAACAATAATAAAATGCTTAATTGCCCAACTACCGCAAGTTGTTGTAAATTTATTATTAAAGAAATCAAGGTGAGTAAAGTTCACCTATACCGTAACTCAGCGACGCACCGGCCGCGGAAGAAGTAAAAGGTGCATATTTGGAGATGGACCGTTGACTGTCCATAGGTATCTTTACCACATCGTAAGCACAGACTCCGTAAGATAGATAGGAATCTGCCGCATAAGTAGAGGGACCTCGCTTTACCGCAGATCTGGCATCAGAGAAGTCAAATTTTATCGGAGCTTCTGGCTTTGACAGTCGTTTCCGCTTGAAAGAACTACCTGTAGATGTGTGTTAAATTAGCCAGAGGCTCTAGGCTAGATGTTAGACGGTTATTGCTTTTAAAAAGACAGGTGGCATTCACCAGTCTCGTTTCAGCTAATGTTCAATGAGAAAGAGGAGGCACAGCGGTGTTCTTCATTGGTAATGGGACCACTATGTTCAGGTTCCTTGTTATCATCAGAATATTCAAGAGTTTGATTTTATTGCTGTAGGTAACTGAAATGGTTTTTCACGTTGGGCGCCACGGATTCATATATACAGGGTCTCGAGAAAATGGCGGAAAAGCTCGGCAGCACGTTGTGTAAGATTAGGATCCTCCAGGGAATTCCTAAAAAATGATGAAAAAATCTTCTAGTCTCATTTTTGAATCCTTCAAAGGGTTAAAAACTGGTCATTCGAATAATAATTTCTTAGTTTCTGACGCATCCAGTGGTAGATATTTCTTTCTCATAATTCTGCCGTCAACAGTAAACTGAAATCTATCGAATTAACAAAACTAGAAGGGTTCAAAGGGCCGTCCCTTAATTCTCAATAACCCCAAAAATAAAAGTCGAAGAGTTTTTTTTATATTTTTTTCGGAATCCCTGAAGGGATCCCTCACAACGTACCAAAGGGCTTTTCAATATAATTACCAGTAATATTACAAGTGTTAGATTTTCATGATTATTCTGGCCAAGCGATCGCGAGTGCTTGTTGTAGGAGGAGGGCATTTATCTAGGGACAACCAGTCCGAGGAAGCAGACTTGGCGAAAATTATCCGGGAAGATTTCAAGCACGTGTGATATTTTGCTGATTATTGCAAAAAGAAGCCCGAAGTGATAGCCGTCAGATCTTGTTGTTTGTTTCCAATTTATTTCGTTGCCATTGACAGTGGGATTCAGATAAGTTATTATTAACCTTATAGCTTCAATAATCAAGAACGTTGTATCAATAATCAACACTAATATCACAAGAGCTTAAATTTTCACGGTAATTTTGGCCAAGCGATCGCGAGTGCTCGTTGTAACGATAAATGCCCAAATCGGATTCCACAGATTTCGATGTAACTTGTTACATTAGTCATATCTGGGGGTGAAACGTTTGGTTAAAATATTGTTGAAGTCGAGCAGTCACGGCCTCCGCAATTGGAAAAATAATTGTGGGAAATACTCACATCTCTATGAAATTACCGAGAAAATGACATGAAAATTTCAGGCCGCGGTAAGGTACAAGAAATAATGGAATTTTGTGTATACAGGGTGTCCCGTTTTTCAACGCTCACTATGGGTATCTCGGAAACGGTAAGAGATACAAAGTCGGTTAAATTACAAAAAAGTTGCGCAATTTTATGACTATCTCAAATATGTCAAGATATCCAAGATATCTTTGGTCATTTCTGAAATATCCCAAAAAAAACTGAAAAATGCCGAATTCAAAAATTTCAAATCACTTCTTTATTATGACAGCTATCAATTTGAAAATTGGTATTCTGACATTTTTAAAGGTCCTTGATCGACTGACGGTCATAATTTTTTCCTACGCCTACTAGCTTTTGAGATATGACAGTTAACTTCATTTTTTCTTATGGACACCATATTATTTCTCCACCCCATAAAACTCACCTTTTCTTTCTCTTTACAAAGATATAAAACACTTGTAGCATATTTGTCAAAATTACCTATAAGAATTGGAAAAACCATTTCTGGGGCGAAAACATCTAGTTACCGGTTCGGTTGCCATGCTCTCGTGACATAATAAAATGGCATCCGGTTGCCATGGTCGGTTGATTTTGGAAACAGTTGGGTTACATTCCGTTTTTATGTATTTGATAATGATAATGAATAAAAATAAAACAAATACAAAACCAAGTATAACACAAAATAACATAGCAGTAGCAATAAACATTTATAATTTACAATTGCTCGAATTGGAGTTCATTTTGCTCTGTGCAGAGTTGTGTGCCTTTTAGCCATATTTTCAACGGCTGCGCTGATATCGTGCGAGTTAATTGACTGGAACGCATCATCAACTCCTTGCTTCCAGCTCTTGGTTGCTTTGGGATGTTCTGTCATGAACCAAAAATGCGATCTTGGAGCGTTCTTCGCAAAATAGACCCCATTTCGAGTAATTGTAAATAATAAATGTTTATTGCTATTGCGATGTTATTTTGTGTTATACTTGGTTTTGTATTTGTCTCATTTTTATTTATTATCATTATCAAATACATAAAAACGGAATGTAACCCAACTTTTTCCAAAATCAACCGACCATGGCAACCGAATGCCATTTTATTATGTCACGAGAGCATGGCAACCAAACCGGTAACTAGTTTTTCGCCCTAGAAATGGTTTTTTCCAATTTTTATAGGTTATTTTGACAAAAATGCTACTAGTGTTTTATATCTTTGCAAAGAGAAATGAAAGGTGAGTTTTATGGGGTGGAAAAATAATATGGTGTCCATAAGAAAAAATAAAGTTACTGTCATATCTCAAAAACTAGTAGGCGTAGGAAAAAATCATGACCGTCAGTCGATCAAGGACCTTCAAAAATGTCAGAATACCAATTTTCAAATTGATAGCTGTCATAATAAAGAAGTGATTTGAAATTTTCGAATTCGGCATTTTTCAGTTTTTTGGGGATATTTCAGAAATGATCAAAGATATCTTGGATGTCTTGACATATTTGAGATAGTCATAAAATTGCGCAACTTTTTTGTAGTTTAACCGACTTTGTATCTCTTACCGTTTCCGAGATACCCATAGTGAGCGTTGAAAAACGGGACACCCTGTATACCTCGGAGATCATAAATTCTTCAGATATGATTATTTGAAAATAAACGGCGAATTTTATATTGTAAATTTCTTGGTAAATTTGTACTTTATTTTATATCTTTGGAAATATTCGACCGATTTTGATGTAAATCAATGTGGGGGTAGGAGCCTTGAGAAAAAAATGTCCGGTCTGAAAATAATTGATGCCAAGAAAATTATTCTCGAGGATAATTTATTCCATAGAACTAAAATAATTAGCTTCAAGGACGTTGCAGAAAGATTGAGATGTCCCACTACAAACATGACGATTTTTTTTTCTTAGCAAAAGGCAACTGGAAGTAGAACATTTTCAGGCAATTCGTCGAGAGTTTTCCACTTGAAAAATGCAAAACTGGCCTGAGCTTATGGAGACCGGACTCAAAAGATGGAGCTTGAAATGGAGCCTCAATTGACGATTTTCACATAGAGGTTATTTGGAAAAGGCTTTGAGGTTTTCCCAAAAAATTCAAATTTCCTCATATATTTTTTCCATTTTCAATGAAAAATGAATAAAATTTCTTTCAATCTCCCCCTCAAATTCCACCTTCCCACCCAAAGAGGGACGTCTCATACAGATTTCCATGCGTTCTTTGCTACTCGTCGGGAAAGTTTTGGGGTGACACAACTGATTTTTTTTTTAACTGTTGAAGGTTTTTACTCATTTATTAATTTAGATATTCTAGAAAATATTTTATGGGCCATAAGATTAAAGTGTTTTTTTTAAATCATCCACTAACCTCCCTCCGGTTCCACCAAAATTTTACGAGCAGATATAATCTATCAGGCTGATAGTTTCTATGCACCAGCCCATAGAATGGCCAGTTGCTCAGTTACTATGAGAGTGATGAAGTTATCGCGTTGATAAAAGTTTGGTGGAACCGAAGATAAGGCTTCTTCCCTTTTGCGAGATTAAGCAACTGCAAGAGCCCAGCCGGCGTCTACTAATAATCCGAAAAGTGACGCATGCACCTCTGATGCAAATATAGGGTTTACCGTTGAAGAAATAATCACTCACTCCTGGAAGTTCAAGGATCTGTTCAGGATTGATTTTTTTTCACAACATACCGGAAACCACCAATCGTTTCTATTGAATTTTCAACAACGAGTTTGAATTCAGCAGGTGGAATTTAGTCGAAAATGATACCAAACTTGTTGCCATCGGTCTTACATAAACAAGAAAAAAAATCACCTAGGTAAGCCTAGGTAAGCTCCACCCACGCCCCTTTCAATCATAAGCAACACTGTATGTGCCAAAATTGAGGCACCTATCAAGGTACGATGCATCGACCTACGATGTATTATGAGCCCAACGAATTGATGCCTTTCATCCTTTCAATTTTAAATTGCACCCTTCTCCGATAACTCAAAACGCTCAAGTGCGATTCTGGACGATTTTGAATATTTATGTAGTACCTAGGGCACTCAATTCTGGACAGAACATCCAATTTCAGGACGTCCATATTTTGTTCAAGGTTGAAATAAATCTCTCCTGTACTTATACCGGGGAAGGTAAAGTGTACACTTCTCCGACTTATACAGAACAGCCCTTGTATTCATAACGATGGGTTGAATGTTGCTTCAGATCTCAGATGCAATCCGATTTTGACGCTGCTGACCTGGCAGAGCAAATCACTGTTTATAACATGATGCCAGAGGCCCTGGGGAAAGTATGTACATCGTCAAACTGTGGCATTATTATCATTCCCATAACGCCCTGAATACCTAAATTACAGTTACCAATAATTGAGGTACAGCTGATGTTCATGGTTTGTTTTATTGTGAGTCCAATTACTTGACATTACATTTTTGTCAGCCCGCGTGTCCTCCATCACCTAGTTTTTCTTCTGCTTTTGTCTTTGCTAACTTTTCCCTTCGTACTTCCTCCGAGACTTTTTCTTTTTCGTTTGTCTGCCACATCTCCTCCTTCTACCGTTTTCTTCCTACTTGCTCTCACTTCTGCGCCGTTTTTGTTTCCTTCTGTCTTATGGTCCTTCACCACCCCCGCTTCTTCCACTTTTGTGCCGGATTTCATCGTCACGTTATTCGTGCCAGATTTTATCGTCATGTTATTCGTGCCAGATTTCATCGTCATATTATTTTTACCGACGATTTTCACACTTCCACTGTTTGTTCCTTTTTGCGGGACTTTTCTCACAACTTTATTATTATTAGCCTTTGGACAAGACGTGGAACAAGGTGCTGCCTGGTTTTGTTCCGATCCAGTCACGTCTTTTTTTACAGTCGGACCGAGCTTCTTGGGCAAATCTTTCTTTACCCCGAGCTTCTCCTTTTTCTGCTCATGCTTGTTTTGATCTGTTTTCGATTGCGCGTTTGTGCTTTTCTGGCTCTCTTTGAACTCTGTATTAGTTTTTTTTGCTTCCGAAGGCTGAGGGGAGGGATCAGGCTTCACCATATTTTTCTTATCGTCTCCGCTCTCAATTTTTGTTTTGTGATCAGATTTTACAAGTGTCTTTGTTTCCTTTTTCTGATCTTTTGCCTTGTTATCTTTCTCAAGGGAGGAAACTGTTGCATTTTTCTTGACTGCTGGTGCTTCTCTCTTGTTATCTTTCTTTTCTTTGCTGCCTGTCGCTTCGTCCTTCTTGCCCTTCTTTTCATTGGCGTCACCTATTTTTTCGTTTACTTTTTGATTTCTATTGTCTTTCATCTTTCCTCTATTTCCGACAGAGGACATGGTTGTCTTTTTCTTGACTGCTGGTTCTTCTCTCTTGTTATCTGCCTTGTCTTTGTTGCTCGTTGCTTCCTTCGTCTCGTCTTTCTTCTTATTAGTCTCATCTGTTTTTCCATTTACCTCTTGACATCTATCTTCTCCCATCTTTCCACTATCTCCGACGGAGGACAATGTTGTGTTTTTCTTGACTGCTGGTTCTTGTCTCTTGTTATCTACCTTTTCTTTGTTGCCCGTTGCTGCTTCGTTCTTCTCGTCTTTCTTCTCACTAGCGTCACCTCCTGTTCCGTTTACCTTTTGATATTTATTTTCTTCCATCTTTCCGCTTTTTCTGTTACTTTTCTGTCCTATTTGAACCGATTTTTTGTCATCTCCCAGGATTTCCACTTCATCGCTAGTTTTCAAGTCTCCTTTTATATTTTCTCCCTTATTTTCTTCTTCCTCTTCATCTTCATCGTCACTGGTATCATCGTCATCATCATCGTCATCATCGTCTTCATCGTCATCATCGTCTTCATCGTCATCATCGTCATCATCGTCTTCATCGTCATCATCATCATCGTCGTCGTCGTCGTCCTCGTCGTCATCATATTCGTCATCCTCGTCCTCATCGCTGTCGTCATCATCATCTTCGTCGTCTTCATCGCTGTCGATATCACTTTCTTCGCTTTCTTTCCCTTCAACCTCCACGTTTTTCTTTGAAGCCATGATCAAACTGCAGATTTTTCCACCAAGCACCCCAAGAACCCTTGGGAGCCAGTGCCGGTCCAAAGCCAAAGTATGACACTGGCCATGGACCCTGCCAGAAGATTTGTCTAACGTCTGAAGCTCATGCGGCAAAAACGTCACTTCAAGTGTGTATGTCACGGAAACTTTGTCAATTAAAAGGACTCTTATGAAAATGCGAAAGACTTTGCTAATAGTGTTTATTTGGCTATTCCTACGGAATTTAGATTACTTACAATAACAGAATGTTTGCTACCTTACAAAAATTTTAGAATTTTAGATCATAAACAAGAGGCCAGATTTTTTGCTGTTGTCTTATTTCGCTTAGCCCCTGCTATCATCGGAGTCAACGGTATCTTCACTATCCACCGCCGTATCGTCTCCTACGACTTCATCATCTTCCTCGTGATCGTCTTCGTCTCCGGTGTCATCTTCATCTGAATCATTCTCGTCTTCCTCTGGCTCGTAATCTTCATCAGCAGGATCGTCGTCATCATCAACTTCAAGTTCTTCATCACTGTCGTCCCCGGAGTCTCTTCTCTCATTTGCATCCGAGATTACATCCTTTTCTTCGTCTCTAGTTCTTAGCGGAGGCATTTTTTGAAGAAAAAAAACAATGTTCAACTTCTTAGCATGAATATTACTTTGACTTTGATACTAATGTGAGCACAACATCGATGATTTCTGGCGATACAGGTAGTTTGTCTTGCGGTTTCTCGTCTATGACCTGAAGAACATGGTATGATTGTCAGTGTGACTTGTCAACAAAAATGTCAACAGGAAAATTCGTTGCTACCGCGACTTCAATTCCTACTGGCTTTTGTGCAGTTTATCGACCAACTGTTGACCACGAGGTTGACCAACGACAACAATAAACCTTGACTATTATCTCCTTCATGGGGTATAGGCATGGTCCATGGGTATAGGCCAGTAGGGGGAGGCAAAAAAGAGACATGCTTGTTGCTTGCAAAATGTCCCATTTACAGTCTAATTTTTTTTTACCATTGTGGTGCAAATGGCAAACACCTTCGCATTGACGCATTGACGGAGAATGCAAAGGTATATGCCATTTGCACCACAATAGACTTTATAAAAAACTCCTAGTAAAAAAACAGACATCTATCCCAAGCCAAAGAAAACATAGCTTGCCATGAAAAATTCGAGTTTTGTTGGTGTCCCTGATTTTTGATGGCGAAGATGTCATCTTGATACAAGAGAGGTGACGTAAGAATTTCTGTCCCTATGACATAAAACCTTCACATGAACTACGCTGTGTTGTCAGATTGTCATTCTGGAGACTGCGTCACTGGTTTGCTCACTGACCTGAGCCGTTTTCTTTCGGCCAGGGTCTCAGATCATCATCCTAAGTCCTAACTCAGATAGTGAATTAACGTGAATGTTTGCCTTGATGCCATCGATTACCTAATTCTTATGTGGCATCAGCGAAGTCTCTTGCTCTTGTCCGTCCGACATAAATGTTGGCCTTCTTGCATGAAAATCTGCAATTTTGGGTCGATACACCCATATACCAATGCACTCACGAGCTGACCTGACCGCGCCGCTAGGTTGATGGTGATAGTGAGTGGTCATCAGCTCACATCACGAGACTACCTGCGACGGAATCACACTTCGGCGTTAAAAATGGGTCTTCCTTGGTCATTTGGAATTTTGGGAAATTGTATATTCTCTATCACATCTTGTGCTTATACTTTTGTAACTGTGACACCTTTCAATATTTCTCACTATTAAAAGTAACGTGACTAACGACGTTTTCAAGCTAAAAAAGAATTAAAATAGTGTACCAGCATCAAATTCTGACTGGCAGAGTTTTTTCAAAGGCTCCCAACATAACAGTGCCAACCCTATGAAGGATAAAATAAAATGCGAATTTAGCGAAAATACAAAATACATAATTCAAAATACAAAATTCGCTTTGCATTTAAAAAAATCATATCTCAAGAACGAAACGTTCCTTCTTATTTTGGTCTGATTTTTTATTTTGAACACTTTCCGATGCAGCGGAAGACTTGATTTGATTGTTTGATTTTAATACAGATATCGATTTTGAATTTTGTGTGATCATTATTGTGTCTGTCAGTTCGCCACTGGCCAAAGCCTCATTCAAAGTACTACAAATCAGAGAAAAAAACCATAGCAACAGAAAGTCGTTCACATTTGGGTCTCGTTAACTGTACAGTATGATCAACAAAGAGACTATTCAGGGTTGGACCAACTTGGTAAATTGGCCAATCCAGTAATTCCAATCGATGAATATTTTGTTTCCACAGTCGACCTCATTGTTTGTTTTTTTGTTGACTGCACGGTAGTATTTATCCTGAGCATCATTTCTATCATTCAGGCCCAGTTGCTCATTTCGACTCACTTCTTCAAGTTTAACTTTAAACTTGGTTTGGTTGTCATAGATTCAATTGTTGCAACAATCATTTCCACAGTACAAAAAAAAATAAGTGGGTAGATATATCCTATACACTTTCTATCCTCAGTAGAATGATTTTTTGGAGCAAAAATAAAGTGATGAGTTGGGGGGATACGACTAAGGCTGATGGCACCAGCAAAAGTTTGGAAGCGAAACTATCAGCGGCTATCGGCCGTATCCTCCCAGCGCTCCAACTTGTCACTTTATTTTTGCTTCAAAGTCATTTTACTGAAAATAGAAAGTGTATGGGGTATATGTGATTCTTCAGAGAAATATATCCCGTTCACTTTTTATTTTCAGTAGAATGACTTTTTTGAGCAAAAATAAAACGACAAGCTGGAGCGCTGGGAGGATACAGCTGGTGGCCGCTGAAAGTTTCCAAAACTTTGCAGGTGTCATCAGCCGTAGCCGTAGCCCTCCAGCTTGACACTTTATTTTTGCTCCAAAAATTCATATTACTGAATTTAAAACGTGAACGGCGTATACTAGTAGTGGCTAGGTTATGCAAGCCATAATACACTCTTGCCTTGTTTCCTATATAAAATGCCTACACGGTCTTTCATACTATTCAACAAATTGAAGATTTTACATTAAATTTATTCATTTACTTATATTTACAACTCCGTCGGTTAAAAACACGAACAATCTATATTTTTACGAAATATACACTCACATATTATATAAAAATATTCCTGCTCACACTACAACTCTATAACATAATTCATAAATTAATAATTATAGTAGAAAATGTATTTAAAAAAAAAACGTAATTTTTTTTGCTGTAGATTATTTCAGCCGTGGATAATCACACTTTCCACAACCAAACACGGAGAGAGAGAGAGACGGCAGAAATGGAAGGCGAGCTAACCTGTCTTTTATGGCAGTGTTACAATTTTTTACTTTCTTTTTTGTTCTTTCAGTCCGTGGCGCAGGCTCAATCAGAGAAATATGTACAAGAGAATTTGATTTATCGCTTGGTAGGTGGCGCTGCAGTGTGTTGCGTGCAACCCGAAACATTTTCTGGCCAATCACAGACGTTCTGGTCGGGATTGAAGACTAAATTTGCTGGACAGGGCATGTGATGTTTCCTCTCTCCCTCGCACATGTAGTACATCCTGCAGTCCGACTTGTCAGGATGGTAACTGATGTGGCCCTCTTGCTCGTCGCAAGTCACTTCGTTCGCTGCAGAAATTGGAAATTAGAAATTAATCAGGTACTGGAATGTTTGGTAACTTGATGGTATGATTGAATGTTACAAGTTTAATGAAACATGAGAATCTGAGCATGGGAGCTTGGCATTGGACTTACGAATAAATTAGCAAAAGTACATATAAACAACTGAATTCTGGTTTCTCAGAACATGATTGTGAGAGTAAAACAGACAAATTAAACAAGAGGCAAAAAAATAAGCTACTTACGATCTTTCGTGGTGTACTGTCCTGAAGATATAGAAGTTTCGTAAGGTCCCTCGAACTCAAGCTTCACCTTGTACCCTTCGAGCTCTTGCCGCATGGCATGTATCAACGGGTACTTTCCGCTTCCGCAGGATCCACGGAAGTCGTCCATGTCCACCGACCAGATCATGATGCCACCGAAACCTTCCTCCTTCAGCCAAGCCATCTTTGTCTTCAGACTTCTCTCATCGTCAAAGCCGACCCACTGGTTGCCCCTGTACGCAAACGGAACTTGCTGTTCGTTGTCCCAAACCAGAGTCGTATTATCTTCGTGCAGAAAATCACAGACCTCGTAGAAACTCATGAAACCGGCCTCGGAAGTGTACTTGCCAGGCGTACCGCCGCCACTGGCCGGTGCCCCTATATCAAACTGAGTCGCATTGACGAGCTCAAAACTTCTACCGTACGTCGGCATGCCGATCATCAACTTTTCTTTCGGAGCGCCCTGTTTCACCCACTCCCTAGCCGAGAAATCGACCGTCAATTTTTTCTGGTAGCTCGTGGCGCTTTCTAGCGGAAACAGCGGCGAGTTGTGCCCAACGGTGCGTTCCCATTGGCCGTGGAAGTCGTACGTCATCACGTTGATGAAGTCCAAATACTTGGCGATTTCAGGCACGTCGTATCCAGCGGCTATGGCTTCGAACGAAGCCGGCACTGCGGCGGTCAGAAGCAGTCTGGGCTGTCCGGATGTCTTAGCTTCACCTTCGAACGCCACCCGGAGTTCCTTGAGCAAACTGACGTAGGCTGCTCGATCGTCGGCGCCTCTGGGATACTCCCAGTCTACGTCCAAGCCGTTGAATTGGAAGTCTCTCAGGAAATCGATGGCATCGTACACGAACTGGTTCATCCTGAAGACGTTTCCGGTCAGTTCTTTGAAAGGCGTAGAGCCGAACGCCCAGCCTCCGATGGCGAGGAGCACTTTCAAGTCTGGGTTCTTGTCTCTGAGGGCCACGACTCGGTCGTACATGTCGGGGTCTTTGTCGTTGGCTTCCGCCAGTTTGTGCTCCTTCAGCGTGGCGAAAGCGTAGATCAAGTGGGTGCACAGGGATGCGTTGATGTCTTCGGGTGTGAACTTTCCGGAACCCGGACGTTTCTGGGACCAGTTGGTCATGTAGCAGAAGACTTGTGGCGGACGAACTGAAAGCATAACAAATTGAAAATCTATCGCTCTATCAGTTTTTTTTTCGATTATCAAACGTCGGCCTATTTCCGCAACGAGGCCTAATGCTTTCCTCCACTATACCGGGAATTTTGCCAGACCCCTGTGTATTCCAACATAGGTTTGGGATTTTTAACGACAACCAACATCCTATGGAGTCGGCATCATCGTTCGTACTTTACGTGCTATGCGACACCTTGCGCGGCGCGTCTTGCATTTAGCAAGCATTCAAACTAAATCGAGAAGCTTGTTTTCGAGGTGAAAATCCGATCGTCTCCGGCGGAGATCGATACCGCGACCTCTGGCATGGCAGTCGAACGCGCTGACCACCACACCACATCAAGCTCCTCTTCCATCAGTTTTATCTCTTTGAACTATTGGTTGAAAATGTTTGCTAAAGGATGTTTTTGATTAGATTGATCAACTGATATAGCTGGGCATTTATACTGTGTCGCCATCTGGCCGGCAGATATCAAAAGGTTGGGTGGGACTTTTCCAATAGCAATACAACAATAGGTGCTTATTGTTTTTTACTTGAATCGTTGCAACTTGAGAACAACTGTCGATCATGAGAGAAAAGTAGACCCGACAATATCTTTTTGTCTAACATACCTAATATCGGGTTTACTTTTTGAGTGGTTGATAGTTTGTTTGAGGAATTTAAAATAATACAATCGAATAATACACAAAGCACGAGTTAAATTTTGCTGAATATCACCCAAATAGACTACTAGTAGAAATGGTAGTTTTAATGTATTATAGTGTGTTATTCATTGTTGCCAAGTTTATTGACGTGAATATCAATTTGGAAGAGTTATGTACTCCGTCAATTTTTAATGATTCAAAAAATTATTGTTGGAGTAACAGCATAGTTTCAGGCTAGCGCCCATTATCAGATGCAACTGTCACAGTTTAAAGAGATAAACACACACAAAACGCGGCCATATGGCATGGATACATGGATGTATGGGTGCTATTAGGTACCTAGTGTGCTCTTTTTCACTTGCTAGTATGCAATAATCGATAGCTTAAACTAGGTCACGTGGGTCTTAGTTGTTGTTCTGATTGGCTGAATTGGGTATGTGCGGCTGCAAGAATGTATTTTTTCAATAACATCTGTCACTGTCGAGACTGACATTTTTGATATTTGATGTTATTTTACATCCTGAACTGTCACTGCAGACATTGAAAGCGGCCATTTTAGTGCTTAAGTATGATTTCACTGATTTTAGTTTGTACAACAATTATGTATGACTGTTAATCTGACATTTGAGTCAACCACACTCTTCTCATAACCCTAGCATATAAAACAGAGAGAGATGAGATGATGACAGAGATGACTCACTGATCTATATGTTTTTTTTTACATTTTAGAGTGAAAATTGTTGGCTTCAAACACCTTAGATTCGCTCTACTGTCAGCCTTGTGCATAATTCAGTAATTGTTGTTTTTTGAAGCGGCGGTAGCCGAGTGGTTTAGGTGTTGGTGCGCCAAGCCATTCGTGTTATACCGCGCGGGTTCAAATCCCGGCTCGTCCATGAATATTTTGTGTAGTCCGATCATTCCAAAAATTGTTTCGAAAAAATGGATTTCCGACTACAGAGTGAAGTGCAATCAGAGTGCTGAGGCCTTCCATAGTTAACAATAGGCAATTCAAAGTGTGAGGAACGTGAACCAGAAAACCACTGAATTTTCCGTCGACGCTAATAGCCACAGTAGTTGATTCGTCGTAAAACAATGAAAAAGTTCTTGTTTTATTCAAATATTCAGTTATCTTTGATTTGCATGAGCATTTATGTTGGTAGTCGGGTCGCACTACAAATTTAATGACAAAATAAGCTTGAAAAAAGAAACATGAGATGGGAACAGAAAACGCATGAAAAATCCAACTAACCCTTCTTGTTAAGGATAGAACTCTTCAAGTGCAGCTTCTTGGTAGGCTTCCTGACCCTGTGCAGAACTTCTTGAGCGGAGATTTTGATCGGCTCCGGCTTTTCGACCACATCTTCCTCCGTGGCTCCGGCAATTTCTTGCCAGTCAACGTCCTTGGCGTTCTTTCCTCTGGAAATACCACGCAGCTCTTCCCTGTAAAAACACAACCTCTTGTTTTTACCTACTTTACTTGCCTATATATTTGTCATTACTGTTTACTAGCTGTATTTTTTTCTCCACAAGTGAAGAACATCTAAGTAATCAAATACGAACACCCCTAAATTGGTCAGTGGGCGACGCACATTCCAACAAAACAAGAAGAGCTGCACAACAGCTTGAGGACGTTCGTACTTGATCTCATCATATTTCCTATTTCTAATAGTGGTTTACCTCATGGCACCAATCAAGGGGAACTTGACCTCTCCTCCGCAAACCGTTCCGGAAAAGTCATCCATGTCGACGGTCCAAACCATGGCACCACCAAATTTGTTTTCTTTGATCCATTTCATTTTTTGCCTGATTGACCTCTCGTCATCGAATCCGATCCACTGATCACCGTCTACTGCGTATGGCACCTTCATTTCGTCATCCCAGATGTATGTGGCACCGTTTTGGAGCAACTCGCAGATCTGTCAAAGCGAACAAGTTCAGTGACTAATACATAATTATTAGGCTAGGTAAAACCAAATCTACTTATCGAAATAGTCAAAACCGAGGTCAAAATAGTACACAGGCCGTTCAAGTTTCTCGTGTTTGGAGTGGTCTATGAGGCGATAAATGATTTTGACGTCGGTAACTATAGTATAGTCAGAGACCAATCAAAGCCGTTACTGCCTGGTTACCGACACCAGACAGAGAAATTTGTCACCTCATGGGTCACTGGAGTCACGAGAAAGGGTTGTACTTATAAAGATTAGGGGCCTCGTTAGGGGCCAAATTACAAGTCCGACTTGGAACTCGCGATAAGCTACGTCATGGGCACAAGTCATCGATATGCTGTGGCTATTGGCTGAAAGGGATCACGTGACTACTTGTGCCGCTGCAGTGCTGCACTGCACAGGTTGCAAGTTGGACTTGAAATCCAGCCCTTAGTAGGTGCTTATACTGACAATTCAGTAGTAAAAAAGTGCTTGAAATACAAAAAAAAATTAAATATGTTGATGAATAAAAAAGTGACTAAAGCATTCAGAAGAAGTTGAAGTAACTTGATATGAAGCGGTTATTAGAATTTGAAAACATTTTTTCAACGCCAAATTTCAAGCATAAGCACCCATTTACTTAGTCTTCATGGATACAGTAAAATCTCAGTACAGTACCCACCTCGTAATAGGCCAAGAATCCCGATTCTTTGGTGTATTTCCCTTCCTTCCCTCCGCCGGTTGCCGGCGAGTGGACGCCAAACTTGCCCGTGTTCGACAGGGTAAAAGTTCTCCCGTAAGTCGGCATGCCGATGATCAATTTCTCCTTCGGCGTTCCCAGCTTGACCCACAAATTGGCGGCGTGCTCTATGTTCAGTTGCTTCTGGTACTGGCTGTCGCTGCTCGGACTGTACAGCGGGGCGTTGTGTCCAGTTTCTCTTTCCCATTTTCCATGGAAATCGTACGCCATCAAGTTGATGAAGTCCAAATACGACGCCACCGCCGGCACGTCGTATCCGGCCTTGATGTTGTCCGGTCCCACCGGGACGGCGGCCGACAGCAACAGACGGGGCTTCTTGTGCTCCTGCGCTTCGGCATCGAAAGCTTCTCTGAGTTCTGGAGGAGAAAATCACGATTAGGATCTTGAACGAAGAAAGTTTTTTAAACAACTCAGCTGAGCAACAACCGCGCAAAGTAGTCATGAGAAAAACGCCGGTGATGTATACCTAATTAAGTGTTTAATAAAAGTGTGAGTTCTCTCACATGGTCGCTTATCTCAATGGGAAAATTAAAATAATAATTGTTGTGTCTAAGTAAGTGCATGTATTGAAGACTGTGACTGAGTCTCAGACACGTGTTAAATGCGACTTCCATTTAAAGTGCCGTTGGATATACAGGCTTGGGCAAATATTATGACATAATTTACGTAATTGCACACCTTAAGAGTGGTAGAAAGTGGTGAAGTGTGTCGTAAGTGGAAAGGGTTCTTCGGTAATTGTTAACTTTATTGATAGCTTATTTTCAATGTGAGAAAATAATTAGTTTTTCCTCATAATAAGTTTAAACTTCTTATTATATTACCCTACCTATTCTAGTTCTAGTAGATGCGTATTTATTCCATGCAATATTGAGGCTGTATACGCACGGTATCAATATTTCTCTCTCTCGAAAATAAAGATAAAGAGATATAGAGATTTTAATGGGATTCCATTGAATGTTTGTTCACCTTGTTTCCGTATGGATAGCCCCACATTTTTTTAAAAGCTGAATAGCCCTTAAAAACTGTAAAAGTTTCTAAAGGATTGCTGTTTTTTTTTTTGACAAACGAAAAAATTATCAATTGTTTCATAATTTTGAGAGACGTAGAAAATTGAGCACAGAGCCGTTTTTTTGAAAAAAGTTGTCAACTAAAAACCACATAATTGAAAAAACGCTCTGTATCAAACTTCTCAAGATACTCAGTACACCGTATAAAAAAAAGATTTTTATCTTTATTTTTGAGAGAGAAATCCTAAAAATAATTTTGGCCTGCTGAGAATACAGCCTTATCAACCCCGCGTTAATGCGGTAGGCGATAGTCGCTTGGTTAGTGCGGCGGAGTATGATATATCCGAGGACATATTATCTCTGTATTTTTCACCTAATTTTACCCTTAAAATAATTCGAAATCAAAAGTCATTTAGTAAACTGATATTCTTTTGATAATCATAAAATTGAGATAATTCTATCCCCTCACAGTGACATACAGAGTGATTTTTTGAAAAAGACCCACCCCAGATTTCTTGCTGCAAATTTTTTCTCCAAGAAAACGCTGAAACTGGTCGATTTTTATTTTGAGGGGAACATCTAGGACACACATTGTCAAATTTTCATCTTCAACCCTTTCGCCCTCACCCTACCCTACTTTAGAATTTCAAATAGAACTACCTATGTTGTATAGTGGGACGCCTTAAAATTATGGAATAAAGTGGAATTAAATATTTGGGAATAAATTAGCATTACGGGCGATATAGGAAAGGAAAGAAATAGGATAAGGAATGCGAAGATATCGATTTTTGCCGGCATCGATGTTTGTAGGCCAGGAGCTTGAGACGTGAGACGTTGGTGGTAACAGGAAGGGCCCAAGAATAGAGACGGAGGAGAAGATGGAGATTCGCATGGTAGCAGTCAAGAACGACAGATGTGCGGGAGAAAAAAAACTCATATTTTTCAAGAAGAATAAATTAAGGAAAGTGCTAAAAACACTGTGATTGATTGTAGTGCATCAGTTATGAGGAGAGGAGATATTGAGGCAAGTCTGATTTCCATTTGTAATCAAAGGCTAATTGTTTGATGAGTTTGAAGTAATTGTTTTGTTTAAAAAATGATAGTAGGTTCTGTTTTGATATTTCGAACAGTCATGGTAAGCGTCAAGCCGATTTCAATTCCCTGTAGTTGCTTTGAGTTTGAAATGCGGCCCCTTTTTTCAGCTACCTACCTTCAAGACGCCATAAAATGGTGAAAACTTCAGTAACGAAACCCTTTCGAAAAATCTCGATCGTTTCCGTCAAATTGATTTCCTTAGGTCAGTTCTGCTGAAAATCCAGCGCTCTCGACATATATTTGGATCAAGTCTGGACGACATCCCTCACGCGAAATTTTCCCCATAGAATGAATGATTTAACCCTTTCGCGCGACAAAGAGTTTAAAAGAAAGAAAAGGTTGAGTTCCAAAAAAGTGAACCCCTTGAACCATGCCAAGAAAATTCAGTGTCGCTTCGAAACACTTCAAGATGAGAAAAAAACAGAACATAATTTTTGCCGGCTAATTAGAGGCTCATTGCAATAAACTGTACACCTGACCGGAGTGTAGAAGTGAGTGGAGTTATCTAACCCAGCTTGAAATAGAGTTGCTGGATGAGGCTGTGAGTTCAAACTACAGCACCATCCCGATATAAAAATCCCTGGAATGTAAACACTCAATTTTATGTGAATTATTTGATCGAAAATTAAGACAATGGCTGTAAATTCGAAATAACAAGACAATACTAATGAACAACCATCTCTCTCTAAGTACAATTGAATAGTGAAGATTTCTTTTCGCACCAGTAAAAATAGGCAAGAAGGAAGAAAAGGTTGGAATTAAAACTGGACGAAGGATTAATGAATTAGGCAGGGAATTAAACTCAAGTGCGCTAGGGAATGGGTTCACCAATAGTTCTGAAAATTAGGAAGAAAGCGAAATGGAATTAAATTGAACTGGTTGAATTAAACTGCGCAACAAATATGTTGTCACGAGGGAAAAATTGGTCCGAGCTTGGACCTCAATAACTTTTGAATGAAACAAACCATTTTGATTCTGTTTTGACGGTTAGTGAGATCAGTTTTTCCGTTATTCACCTCCAGGAGGTGAAGATCTGGAAGCTCCATGTAAAATATCTACAGGGTGAAATGTAAAACAGTACAAAATTTCAGCAAATTAAACGGACCCCCATTTCCAGAATAATTTTTTTTCTCGAATGCAAATGAAAGGATTATAAAGCGTTATGTTTTAGCTTGCGCCCAGTTTTGGAACTTTTGAAATCGGAAGTCTGGCTCTGACTTCATGATTTTTTCTCTTGGAAGATGCTGATTTATCCTATCGGTACAAAGAAGACTATGTTACTGTGATGATGGGAGGTTGCAATTCACGAATATTGTTTCTTGAACGCTTCTCAGCAACTCAATTTGCAGACCATCTAAAAAACCTTGATCAAGGCTTCAAAAAAGGGGCTCATTCAAAATGGGCGACACAGGTGTTTTTCTCAAAAATTGAATTGGATCAGATTTTCACAACTGAAACAAGCTTTCTTTGTGATTTTGACCTTCTGAACTTGATGCTGATGGTCAATTTCAGTTTTTGATGATGACAGGCTCCCTAGGCTAACATAGTCTTTCTTGTAGCGATAGGATAAATCAGCATCCTCCAAGAGAAAAAAAATCATAAAGTCAGAACCAGAGTTCCGATTCCAAAAATTCCAAAACTAGGCGCAAGCTAAAACATCACGCTTTATGATCCTATCATTTGCATTTGTGAAAAAAAATTATTCTGAAAATGGGAGTCCGTTTAATTTGCTAAAATTTTGCACTGTTTTACATTTCACCCTGTAAATATTTTACATCAAGCTTCCTGATTTCCACCTCCTGAAGGTGAATAACGGAAAGACTGATCTCACTAACCGTGAAAACAAAATCAAAATGATCTGTGTCATTCAAAAGTTATTGTGGTCCAAATTCGGATCAATTTTTCCCTTGCGACAACATATTTGTTGCGCAGTTTAGTTAGTCGCAGGGTTTTCGCGCGAAATTAGGGTGTTCTTTTCTTTCGGAAACCGAATGTGAATCTCGATGTAAACTTATTTAATTTCTAACGCTCGCTGATGCCAGCACGTCTGGAGATTATGAAATTAATGATTAGGGTAAATTTAATTAAACTGGCGATGATTGATTATTTTTGTAATAAAGTTGAGGTGTGGTTAAATGACTTTGTTTATTTTTCAATATTTATCCAAATGTATCCCCTTTCAAAAAACGTTTGGTTACTACTATAGAATGCTTGAAGTATTAGTACGATGGGAATTCGAGGTAGGTGTAATTGATTTAAATGACTTAGGTAAAGGTAATTGAAATCTACGGCATTGAAAACACAACTAGGGTCTCTAAACGTATCACAGGTAATCAAATTTAATGTAGGAAAGGGGGTATATCACAGTTGTGATACATTAATAATTAGAGGTTATGAAATTCTCCTTCTGTCAAACATACTTTGAATTCTTTCAAACACCCCAAACCCTTCTCAAAAATGTTTTCATTGTGAAAAAAAAGGAAGTTTTCCCCGTATCAACTGACAATCCTTGAGAAATAGATTTTGCAGCAAAAACAGGTCGATTTTTATTTCGAAGGAGACATCTAAGACACATATTGCCAAGTTTTTATCTTCAACCCCTTCGCCTCCCAATTGAGAGTTTTTGAAAAGGGTTAGAGGGAGGTTTAAAAAACTTGAAATAATTTTTTACATAAACAGAATTTTATTACCTTTTTAAGTTTGTAATGTTCTTTATTGTTAAGTATTCCTTGTATTTACAGACCATTTATTATAATGGTAGGACGTTATTGTTTACAATAAATATATATACTGATGTGTCACAATAAATATTGCTATTTGAAATTTTAAAGTAGGGTAGGGTGGGGGCGAAGATAAAAATTAGGCGATACGTGTCTTAGATGCCTCCTTCGAAATGAAAATCGACTTGTTTTCGCTGAAAAATCTATTTTCCAAGAATTGGGAGTTGATAAGGGAAAAGATTTTTTTAAATCAATAATGAGAGAATTTTGAGAAGGATTGAGGGGTGCAGGGCCGATTCTGGCTCGTCGGCCGCCCTTGTGCGAAAAATATTTGGCCGCCCGCCAGCTGTAACCCCGCAACAATTTTCTAGCGGGGGCGTCTGGGCTCTGTAGAAATTGCACCGCAGGCGATTTTTTTTCACTTTTGCGGGCCTAAAACCGCCAAAGCCCCCCTCATTTTAAACAAAATTATGAACAATTATAATCTATTTTCCGCTGAGGATCAAGGTGCGTCCATGGCCACCTCACTTCTACATATCCCTCGGCACACCCTATAGGTCGCGGGAGCAAAAATCGCGTGCTAAAGATGGGTATATGGTATAATTTTATTGTCACTAGTACTTGTGAATACCGTTTTCTTAAGTTGTAATAAATTTTATAGATGATTTATTGAACAATTGCCACTTTATCAAAAGAATAATTGTGCTAAACTCAAGATTTGTCTGAGAAATGTTGAAAACAAACGAGTCTCTACAGCGGTACCTTGGCACCCTGTCTGCGCTTGCGCGAGCGTTTCATGTCAATAGGCGAAATTCAGTGCCATTTCTGCGCTGGCGCAACCATGCTAGGGGATTTGAGAATAGTGCCGTATGCTAACACATGTAAAAAGCGTAATTTCAACATTGTCTATTATTGAAACGGCTGGAAATAAAACTTTCAAATAAGCTATGGAAAAAGAGTGTTTCTTGATCTTTCATTGTGTTCAAGACCAGCAATGATGGATCAGTTCTAGATACACAATGAGCGAAAATATGGTAACGTGTTTATCAGTTGGTGTGTTTTTGAAAATACCGCCCTACTTCTGGTATTCTTCTCTGCCTTACGGTTGCCGTCCTGTCTGTCAGTGGCATGAAACTGCATGTAAACAAATGGTAACTGAAATTTTATCGGGCTATATGTTTAATATATCAGAGGTTTTGTGTTTTCTGTTTTTTTTTTCAAAAATGACGGGCAGTTTGTTGAGTGTCTGGCTGCAAAAACCGTACGAAAAGAACATTACAGTTCCATTTCATGTGTGTTCCCAAAAAACATCACCTTCTAGGCAACCAGTTATACACTGAAAACGGCTTTTTCGTTCTTTTTGGAACACTACGCGCGGAATTCATTTTTTCGACAGCAATGTACATGGACAACATCATTCCACATAATCTAGCATGGAAGTCAGGAGTTTCTTGTCATCTATTTTCCTTTGTTAAAACGATGGCTGAAAATCTGCAGGTTTTGACTTTTCCTAGCTCGCGCAGACGCATGAGTTCCATCCCCTAGCTTTGCGAACCTACAGCGCAACTCGTGCCGCTGAATATCGCATATTCAACGACGAAAAGGATGCGCATTGCGCAGTGTTGTCATGTCAGGCATACTTGCAGCGTTGCCATAGCGGGTGCCAAAGTGACGGTTATGTTCCCGCGACCTGTAGATGAGTTTTAGGCACTTATACCAATTCATAGGTAAGCATATTGATTTTGTAGTTGGATGGAATCAGATAAAGCTGTTCAAATAAAATGGGCAACAATTGAACTGATTCACTGGAAAACTTTGCCTTACTTCAAATGTGAATATTTCAGGTAAAAATGGATCGATTTTGAAAATCGTGGTCATGCTGGATAGCGTGTTCTTTTGGCTGTAAGATACTTGGATGGTACAGAGGTTCAACGACGTTGAGTGAGCTATACAGGGTGAAAACAGAAGAAGTGCAAAACCGGTTCACAATATTCAATGCCCCGCTTCTGTGAAAAAGATCCCGGATTTTTTCTGAGTGCATTTCTGAAAAGCACATATCAATATCTCTAAACAGTTTTCGAATTTTGATCGTAGTGCGGTTTTTTTGGAAGTTGTGAATTTTTTTTGTACTACACCGCATTTTTTCACGCCGATCCGATTTCAAACAGACTATCCGAAATATTACCAAGAGATGAAAATTCTTGCCCTTCCTCAGATACTTATCTGAGAAAGAAGTCTGATATCCATAATAGTTGACGCAGGGCGGCCGCCTCGCCTCCATTCTTGACAACCAGTTGTATTTTTTCGGCACTAAAAAATCACAATTTACGCAGGGCGGCTGCCGTCGGTCTCGAAAATCATAACATCAGTTCCTTTCCCGACACTCAATTTTTCGTTAGAAAAAATTGGCGACTTTTCGCCGCCCTTGAATTTTGGCCGCCCCTGTGCAGGGGCACACCCAGCACACCACTCAGAATCGGCCCTGGAGGGGTGACTTGAAAAAAGTATATAGCTGATATTAAGGCAATCATTTCACAAAATAATGAACTTTTTGCTGAATAGCACACCGTACCTCATCATCAAAAGGTGTATATAGAAGCATAGAGCCAAAAGTACAGCGATGTAAAAGTTGTATTTGAAAATTAACGGCTGGGCTATGCGGATGCCGAGGGTAGTCTGTGCCAAGGGTTACGCTATGCTCGCCCTAGCGCAGGATTAAGGACTTAAGGCCGATGTAAACTAAGTAGTTACCTAATAATAGAGACTCCTAATTCCAAGAGGGAGATTGAAGCATTGTTGAGTGCTTAAGTACCTACGAATTCTTTCAGTTAACATATACCCAAGTAGGTACGAGTTTCACTGCAAACTGCAATTTATTAGTTATTGTTCGGTAGGTGAGTACATATTCGTTTGAAGAATGATAAAGTTTAGAGAAAGCGTTGGGGATAGTTTAAGGCTTGTCAAAGCCACAAGCGTGATACCTAATTCACTTGTGTGAATCTATATAGGGAGAGCAGATATGAAATCAATATGTCAAAATGCATCTGACCGTCCAATATAGGTATTGAAAAGCTCAATGAGAAAGACGGAGTCGTTGCTTATTTGTCTTTAATCATGGAATCGGATTATGTGAAAAACGTTACTTTTGAAGACCTTGAGCCGCAGTCAGTCAAAAAGTGAGGGCTTTTTATTGAAAATATGAATTGGAGTTAGCTGTGGAAGTGGAAACGTATGTCCGCGACTCATCTTCTTGCGTTGCCTGGGCCGACCGCCTCAAGAGCGCACTCTGAATCAAGTTTTGGGCATACGGTTTTACTTCCATAGCTTGCAAAAAACCACCCGGTAGAAAAACCGGTTATGTGGACATTTTCAATCAGTTGGATCAAAAGTTGGACATTCCCTACCTTTCAAGAGCAAGACGTAATTCTTCTTATCATCGGACCCCTTCGGGTATTCCCAATCGATGTCCAATCCGTCGAAGCCCCTGTCCCTCAGGAACGGTATGGCACTGTAGATGAACGTCTGCCTGGCGTAGCGCGTGGCCGACATGTCCTTGAACTTCTGCGTGCCAAACGACCACCCGCCTATGGCCAGCAACGTCTTGAGGGCGGGGTTCGCCTTCCTCAGCTTGTGTATCCTCTCGTACAGCCCGACCTTGCCGTCTTTGGTCTCGTCGTTGCTCTCGAACGAGGAGAGCTTGCCCTTCTTCAGCCAGCCGAAGGCGAAGATGATGTGCGTGCACAGGTCGGGGATGATGTCTTCGGGCGTGAACTTGCCCAGCTTGACCCGGTACTGCGACCAGTTGGTGTAGTAGCAGACCACTTTGTAGCCATCCTTGTCTTTTTTGCTGTGCGACGATTCGGCCACCGCATTGTCGGACTTGCGGTGGCTCGGCCTGGTGCGGAATCTGAACCTGTTGGAGCTGGAGGAGACGTCCTGGTCTTTCGAGACGGAGACGCTGTGCGAGACGGACTGAGATTTGATTGGCCTTCGGAGTCTTCGTCTCGTTGCTGGAAAACAGAAATCAGTTTCAAATAATTTACTCTAGTCTCTTGGATTATTTTCTAGTCTGGGCAAAGTATGGTTTACCCTGCATGTGGCTCAGGCATAGGCTAGGTGTAAACAACAACACTTGATTTTTTCTTGGCAAGATATGTTTTATCAAGTTGGAATGGATTATAATTGGAGCAAACTAATGAAGTAATCACGTTAAGTGTCAATCTTGCTACATACAGGCTGTCTCTAAAACTCGCGTCCCAGGGAACACTGACATGTGCCGACAACAATAGGTTCCCAGAAAACGGGAGAAATTTTTTTTATTGCTGCTTGCATGAAGGAGTCATGAGTCTTTTGAATTTATCAATTCCGGAGGGTCAATTTGAGGTAAATTTGAAAAATTGACCCGGTTGCTAAGATTCGAAAGTAATACCAGCTGCCTGTCATTTTGCGATAAATGTTTGGCTCACTGTTATTGAAAGGAAACCTAGCAACTTAAATTAAGGTGACCCACCTCAAAGGTGTTGGTCTCGATTGGTTAACTTAACTTTGTGTTTTCTCGAATACCATTTGAGGTAGATTTTTTTTTCTCGGTATTACACATCCGACTGCCATCTAGTTTTGCCTCATTTTCTCTGGGGCGCGAGTTTTGAGACACCCTGTATATGTATTTTTGTTAAAACTGCACTAGATTTACTATCATCGAGCCTTCTGAGGACGAGTTGTTGAGGTCCCCATGGTGTGTCAATTTTTTTTTAACGGAACACCCTATATTCATCGCTATCTCATTAGCCTTTCAAATAGGCTTATCGCAGTATAAAATTTTTGATGTTCCAGTGCGGCGTTGCTAAGTTGAAATTTATTTATTAAAAATGTCATTGCATGTACTTGTTTGCTAAAAAATCCTTGGAGTAAATTTTCAAGCTATGACTTTGAAATTTGGAATTCACTGAGAGTAAAGACAGATCTATTCACCTCACATGATAAGATTTGGTCGGCTGGGTGGCTCAAAGGCATAAACCAACGCGGTCACAACCCATATTTCAACGCTTCCTCTCAGACCGAGGTTCGAATCCAGCCAAAATTTATATAATAGTCATAGAGAAAAAGGACTGCTCTATCTACCTGACTTGATAAGGTTTGGCTTCAGATACTGTACAAGTGTACATGTACAGGGTGTAAAAATTATTTCCAACAAAAAAAGTCAAGTCGAGTGTCAAGTATTTCAGAAAATATGCACTTTAGGTGTAAGACGTACCTCATGAAAAATGTAGCAAGAGACCACAAACTGATCGAATCATGCAAGAAAATACAGAAGGTGCCGGCCATTTGAAAAAATGAAGTCATTAGGTACCTTTCGAAATAGCAGAAATTTTAAAATGTTTTTTGGTCACCTGTATATTACAGCCAAACTATCATGTCAGATGAATAGAGCTGTTTTTTCTCTCAGTGGATTCCAAATTTTTAAAATAATTTTCAACATGGCAACGCCGCACTATAACGTCAAAAATTTTATACTGCCTTAAACCTATTTCGAAGGCAAATGAGAATATGCGATGAAATATAGGCTGTTTCATTTGAAAGAACAGAGCTGACATATGTACTTGAGTTATGCCCACCCTTGTATAATTGAGAATATTTTTGGGTGATGCAAAATAAAAAATAAAAAGATGTAAATGGGCGTTTAGGTTTGGATCATATTTTCATCTTGAACTACTTGAACAGTTAAAACGTAGTGTTCCGACCCTTCACTATCGACTCACCAGTCACCCTGTATAAAGTGGTCAACACAATAAGTTAAAGTCGATATTTTCATCGGTTTGCATAATCAAACTGTTTCAGATTCCTTATTTGGTCAACTTTAGACCAGCTCTGTTTGAACTGGTCAATTGCCCCATTCTTTAGCTATCGGACCCAGGGATTGTGCAATCTAAGAAAAGTCGAATAAAGTTCCCACAGGGTCTCAAAACTAGCTCAAAACTTTCAAAGATTCAGCCGTCCTCCGTTTTGCCACAATTTTTCTGTGTGTATATCAACACCAAAAATATGAAGAATGACATCTTCCCTGGAAACGGTTTTCCCCCAAAAAGTTTTCCCGGGTCACTACTTGAAACCGTCCCGAGCCGACCTCTCAAGACGGATGACGGATATCAAAATCAGAATGATATTGGAATAGCATCGTGCCATATCAGATTTCTTTTCTCAAGATTAAGGCTTGTTTTCAAAGGTTGTTTCCATAAGTTTGAGAATTGATAACTTGACAACGAAAAGACCTGAAGGCGAAATTCTTGTTTCGTCTTCAATCACAAACAGTGATGCATTTTTCAACGTTCTGGGGCTGTTTCTAAGGGTTGTTTCCATGAAGTTGCAAACTGATAACTCGAGAAGGAAAATACCTTTTTGATAAAATGGAAAAGAGTTTTTGTTTTGTCTTCATTCACACACAAATGCTGTATTTTCGATGTTGGTTGAGCGGTTCCTCTCTATGTTCATTCTATGAACTTGAAAATTGATGATTTAATTGGAAATGCATGACTATAGTACCTATGCGATTGAAGACAAAACAAGAATTTCGCCCCTAGATCTTTTTGTTCTTCAGGTGTCAACTTCCAACTTTTTGGGAACCACCCTTGAAAACAACTCTTAGAGAGTTCAAAAAGGTCCCACATCGACCGAAGGAGTCTGAAGCTGTCATGTTTTGGAAACTGATTGAAACATCGACAACCCTTTTTTTGTCAACTATTTTAGATAACTTTGGCCAATAGCAGCGCAAATTAAAGTTCAACCCGATGCAATGATGAAATTTAATAACTGACCGTCAGTTCCACAAAAAAAAATCAGCGATCAGGATGATTGCGGATTGACTGAACTTTTTTCTGCTGAATGCTAGTCGATTGATGACATAAAAATGCTTGAAATTTGTCCTAGACCCACCATCTTTTCACTATTGACAGATAAACTAGCATTTTCATTGTCAGTCAGCTACAAATTGATAAAAATCGCGAATCAACTGATCTCGTATTATCTCTTTTGTGGAACCCACGGTGAGCGCTTAAGAACCAATGATTTACTATGATCAGATATGAACAATGATGGAATAAAAATACGGTTTTGTACCTAACGCGTTAAAAAATTTAATTCTTGACATTTAAGACAAGTTCACTAGATGAAACTGACAGAATTAAGTTCCGATGAATAAAAGAAACTACCTACATTTATATTAAATTACTCACTTTTTTCTGTTGATGTGAGTTGAACTAAAATTATGACTACCAAACACACAAATAGGACGTTTCGAAACTTGCAACAAGGCCGTGGTATCTGAAACAAAAATACAAAAAGTTTCAGTCACTTTTCCACAAAGAAAAATTATAATTACTATTATTACAATCTCGGAAGTAAAAATGGTTTTTCTTTTCTGTAAACAATAACAATACGATATTTTTGAGGTCAACGTACAATGACTAACAACACTTACTAACAGTGTAATCATCAATCGTGCATCTCTCACCTGTAGGTATCCGTCTACCTCCTATATCGTTTATTAAAGCTCACCGGCGGTAATTGTTATTTATAAATTACGAATCCTATCGAAAACAAAAGTACCAGGTAGAGGAAATTGGCTGGTAGAGTGGTTGCATATACCCATACCTAGTGGATAGGTGCTAAATAATTGACGGGTCATTGACAAATTATTTATGGCAATATTGGCAATTCACTTTCACAGGTGTAGGTAATGTTTTAATTAACTGGCAGGAACATACTATTCTTTTTATTTCCCATCATAGAAAATGGAATTAATGGAAAGTTTGCTTTTGCTCCGAGGATCAGAATATTTAATTATCCTAGGCATTACACCCGTCGACATCAGCCAAGAAAGAAAAGTGTGGATGACATCAGGTCTCTAAAAATGCAAGCGAACAAGTAAAATTTTGAAGGAAACATTCGAAATCGATTAGCATGAAAGTCTATTACCGAAAGCTTATTAGTCGGATATACCCCAGTACTTTATTATTATTCAAATTGGTGGTACTTTCAAATTCTGCACGAATTACGTAAAAATCCAATTTTCGATCGATTTATCTACAGCTGCTCTGTGAGTACCGGAAGTTACTTCGGTTCTTGATGGCCTTTTTTGCGGTGCTCTTAATAGTCTTAATCTTCGAGATCTGCGGTTTGGCAATTTGTAGAAATCACGCAATACGATACTACCTATCCTATATGGCATGGGAAACCTTGTATCCAACCTTGATATTTATAAAAATAATGTGCATACAACATTATTATCCCAAACGTGTGGCTTTTTCAGACCCGCCGTGCAGAAGTGGTACGCATGGTACGCTCTATTTACGTTAGAAAATTCCTTAGGTGTGTAGCAAAGAAGATATAAAAATAATTTTATAAATAAAGCAGTTAATTGCTATAATTCGATTTAATCCTCTTATTCGCAGTTTGAGCTGGGAAAGAGGCAAAAATTATCAAGAAAGGGGAAAACACTGTGTTTACAGGGCTTTTCTCATCGCCGGATTGAAATTGTGCTCAGCTAAAATATAGCGGCTTACAAATAATTGGTAGATGCAGCAGTACACCAAGCTGAACGGAACAAAAGTGTCCTGTCAAAAATTTCTAGATGATTCGTTCGAAACCGCCGAACTAAGGAACGCAAAATATCATTGTATGATAATTTTGGTTGCAGTATTCTTTCTTTCTTATAAAGTGACTTCAAGTTGTTAGTTGAAACCACCCATTATAACTAAAAGCTTGTTCACTATACAATACAATGTAGAATTTTGCGGAGTCCGGAGTATTAGAGATTGAATTAAGCAGAACCCATCGATAATAAAGAATGATTTCGCTGAAAATCTCTTTGGTCGAAGTCACTTTCACTGAAAAGGTATGATTGATTGCATGTAGGTATAATCGAAGATGGTACCTACCTACGTAGATACCTAGAAGCTGATTACAGTCGTGCCTTACCATTATCTTGCCTACCGGAAACTAAGGATGTTTGGCTATCATGATTGCAAAAAACTGAATAAAATTTCACTAAGATCGTGAGTACTTACACATTCTAAAGACTACCTAACTGGTGATTTTTCTAATGTGAAAGTTCCTATCAGAAGAAGATACTTTATGACATAGCAATTTTATAATGTATGGTGGTTGTTTGACTTTCAACGTTTCATTAACACCGTAATTGTATATGCAAAAATTTGCGACAGGCTTCAAAATATTGTTTCATTTGCATTAAAAGATCCTTACTCAATAAAGAGAAACGTTATTGAAGATCAAGATTTATCATATCGTATAACCTATTCTCATATATCTTACAACTTTTATAACTAAACCTTTTTTCCGCCACAAATCTGGGTTTTTGATATTATTATTATTTGGTTCCTCTTAACGTGAAACGTTCAGGAATTACTGGTTGTGTAGTGAAAACTAAAAAGAGAAGAAATACAAAAAAAAACATCAAGTTTAAGGAGCCTACGGAACAAGCCAAGCCATGAATATGCTTAGTTTCGTACTTACATTCTACATTAAACCCACACTATCAAAATTTTGCCTCGGTGAAAATGAGGATATCTCAAAACAAAATTGACCGCTTTCAAAAATTTTGTAGTGCTCGATCGAAGATCGCAGTATCTCGAAACGGTTTTAGACTTGTGATCGTATTTTACTAGGTATCGTATATCCTTAAAACACACACTGTTTATTACTGCGTACTACTATTATAGTAGTTTATGATACACGCCAACAATAACTTTACTTGTGCTAGGATATCGCTGATACTACTCGCTTTCATCCGCTCGCTATCGCTTTGGATTGAATACTGCTCTGTGGGCGATCCATGGTGCTTATATACCTCCGACTAGTGTTCTCAAAGTTTCCACCGGTCCTCCAGCAAATTCCACAATGACTCGGCATACCGGTTTCTAGGTGATCCCGGAAAATCTTACACCTTTCGCGTGCTTTCCGCGTGTTCAGAACGGCGGCATCTCCGCCATTATGGCTGATATTTCCTACTCGGCTGTTGAAGACGTAAACTTCAACGGTCCAAACCTTCGTGTATGTTCAGGAATGCACTAGAGCTTTGCATTGGTACACTGCGAACAGTCTAGAAAGATCAGGTGTGCTCTAGAATGCACGAGAATTGCCGCTCGTAACAGTATTTAGAAAAGTTAGATTTTTTGTGATCATCAAAGCTTTTAAAAAGAATTGAACAGAATGTGAAAAATTTGGAAAATTTGATTTTTCTGAAAAAACCTCAAAGTCTTTTCCAAATTATCTCACAGTAACAATCGTCATTTGAGGCTCCATGTTAAACTTCATCATTTGAGTTCGGTCTCGAAAAGCCAAGCCGGGTTTGCATTTTCAACTGTGGAAAACTCTCGGAAAACTGGGGGGTGGGAATGTTAAAAAATGTCCACGCACCAGTTACCTCTTGTTTAAGATGAAATTGGTGGACATCTGTTCACGAGAAAAGATAAAAATCTGCAGTTTGTCCACGGGGAAAAGTTGAAAACCATGTGTGGACCTGTATAGAATACCGCATGGACTTAGCAACATTATGATAGTGGAATGAAAAGTCAGCTATTTCAAAAGGAAAAAATCTCTAGAATCAGGTGTCCTTCTTGGAAAGCTTGAACTTCATTTTGATAACTTTGAGTTTTGCTGAAATTTTCAGGTGTAATGCTTCGATAATTTTCAAGCAGTTTATCTGGATGTATTGAAATATTTCTGCAGTAAAATGAAACTGATAGGTGAAATGCTTGATGAAACCAGGTCATACGTGTGAATGGAGGTATTCTTCCAGATTGTAGTTGCGTATGATTACGACATGTCTACCATGTCATAGTTTGACAGGTTGTCGTCAACTTTAGAAGACATTTATAAGTCGGAGCCCCGTTCCCACTACTACTTTGACACAAGTTGACACTTTGAATCAAGTATCAAGTCGACACAGAATCCATGATAAGTGAAGGATTAATAAGGAAAACTGATAATAATTCGAGTAATAATTTAATTATCGTGAGTAATAATAGACAACCAGTACGATATACGTTAACAAAGTATAGGTAACCTTTTGAATTTTGGTTGATATCCTGTCACCTGTCATCATGGCATGAAGATTTTACACTACGTGTAAAACCTGATTCATATAGCCGCGAATCGTGAATTGCGAATGCGAATTTGCAGAAAAGTATTGTTCCTATTGGCCAATTTTAAATGACTGTCATAATTTGGCCAATAGGAATAGGAATCGCTATTCTCAATCCGCGATTCGCCGCTATATGAATCAGGCTTTATATCGTAAATCCAATTGTATGCGGAAAAACGTACCCACTTATTTTCTTTGAGATCGCAATGGTAGATTTACACGTATCCTAGAACTCGCGATCAAGAGACAAAGTCATTCACCCATGTGTTGAAAAAATGTTTGAAAAAAATTGGGTCTTTATTTCTGGAGATGAAGGGGGTGGAAGAGTTAGATCTCTCTCTCATTTCTATCATCTGATGAGATTCCATCAGTAAACTTTTCAAGACAGACTAAACAACAAGACGTCCCAACGCGATGTAAAACAGGAATTGAAATGATTCGTTTCCAGAAATTTTTTTTTGCAGGCGTTTAGGTATATGAAAACGAGATTTTTAGGATTTTTGTGCCACTTTGTATAGTAATGTTACGGAGCTCGCGTATGGGTTCGTTTATAATTGAGACGATCGTTTTAAAACACATACTGTTTATTACTGCGTACCACAATAAAAAATACACGTCAACAAGTATTTACTAAGGAATATTGCTGAGGCTACTCCGCTTGTATCGCACTCGATCACTTCCAATTCAATACTGGTCGTAAGCCTACGATCCATGCTTCATGCATGCCCCCGACTAGTGTTCTCGAATGTACTATGGGTCCTCCAGCCAATTCCACAGTGACCCGGCATACAATTTTCAGGCGACTCCCGAATAATCACACACCTTTCGCGTGCTTCTCGTGTATAGGGTACTTGCTCATTTTTTTTTATTGGCTTAATCGATAGTGTGGTTGAAAATGATGTACCCGTATTTTTTCTTTTTCCTGAATTCTCAAAATTGCGGCCGTGATGCGTGTTTTAAGAATATATTTGTGACGTCACAAATATACTAAAAACTAAACAAACAGCACTGCTGGATTGGAAACTCAAAAAACTGTTGAAGTGACATTACAATATTTGAAAAATACAGACATGAAAATCCCACTGACGTTTCCCTATTGTTAGCAACCCTTTGAAAATTGAAAGAAAAATCTTTTTAACCAATGGATATATTTTCCGGAAATTTTTAGGAAATACTTTTTATTACTCTTGTTGATGATAAAAAGTATTTTCAGTCAAATCTGTTTCATTGGCAAGTACCTCATTCTGGAATGTCGGCACCTCCGCCAATTCGGCTGATGTTCTCTAATCGACCGTTGAAATCTCCTCATGTATTCCAATGCCAAGCCATAGCGTATATGTGTGTAAGAACAGCCGGAGCTCAGGCTCCAAGCTGAACTCCACCACAAATAAAGGCCTATAATATTATTATTATTATCATTATTATTATTATATTCTGGAAATGTCCAGAGCTCCGCACTTGTACACTGCGACCTATAATGGTAAGAGTCGAGGAAGATCGCGTGCTCTCTAGAATGCACAAGAATCGCCGCTCGTAACAGTAAATACAAAGTTGGTTGTTGCCACACTGAAACATTATTCGAGTCTGTCGGAAGGTTTATTGAAATCTCGTCAAATAATAATAATCATCAGAGAGGACAAAGTCTCACCCTTCCCCCATATTACCAAAAATAAAAGCCCTAGACTGCGTTTCTATCGCAGCTTTGGATCCGATCGAAACTCTATCCGATCGGTTGAAATTGTCGATGTAAACGGTCAAGATTGAGATTTCAATCGGATGGAGCAGTTCAAAGTCGATCCAGTGCTTTGGCCGGCTTCACTTTAGCCTAGCGGATCGAGGCTCGTATTCGCTCGTAATTTAGCCGATGTGAACAGGATCGGATCGAAGCATAAACAGATCGAAGTGACAGATGGCCGACTTGTTAACAAAGCGTAATTCTTACTGAATCACGGGATGCTTTCCAGTTATTGTGAATAAAATACACCAAACAAATTCAATACAAAAATCTTTCCGGTTTGGTGCAGTTTGACGCGTTTTGAACTATATTATGTTGTTGTCTCTCCTAAATTCTAACCTAATTTTAAAGGAGTGGAACAGGATTGAATGAAGCGGATTGAACGTGCGACGATAAAAACGCGCTTGACTGAAGCCACTCTGGATCCGATCGAAACTCGAGCGGATCGAAAGCTGCGATAGAAACGCAGTCCTAGGCTATCTAAAACACTTTTCTGACACATTCGAAGCAGTTCTCTAATCTGCCTTTGACTCCGGACTGCGAGTTCTGGTACACCCTAGAGGTAAAGTATGGTGGTAACTTGCAACTTCATTTATTTAAAGGTTGAGACATCCAAATTCGACATAACAACCTGACCATGAAGCTATAAACATGTATCACGTCTCTCATTATCCAGTGACCCATTTTTTCCCGGTGCAATTATACTACTTGAACGCTTGAGCCATAAAAGATATGAACTACAATCCTCGAATACTAATATTTCAGAATTCAAAACTAGAGTAAAGCCGTTACCAAATTATAGTTCGCCCAATATAATTGTTCCATTTGACTGAACCGTAATTACCTACACAAAATTCCATTCTCTGTATATTTCTTCAATACCTACCTACCTATCTAGGTAGGTTTACGACAAGATACCAAGAATTCCCACATAGATAAATTTGTCGAGTCAAACCATTTTCTATTGTTGTTCCCGCCAGAAGTTATGTCATTGCCACACGCTATTTGGCAAATAAGTGTGACCAACACAAATATTTTTTTTAAATTAATACCTTTTATAATACAAAGTTTCACTAAACTCTTAATTACTGGAATCATCACAAAAATGTGCTAATAACAATAATAATGATACATAATAGAACAGAACAACTGCTCTTTTCTAAACAATCAAACAATGGCCAGAAGCCGCGCTTAGCATAATCAAGGTCGCCTCTCTTGCAAAATCCTAGACAGCCAGCTACTACCACCATCATGCCGGCATGAAATAGCCCAAGAAGTTGCATAATGGCTTATCTGCATGACAACGATTATTAAACTGCCTCTGCCCACACTTGAAACCGTTTTAATTGATTTAGAAATCCTAATTCATGCCTAATTGGTTCGTATAATAAGCATGCATCAGAGGAAGTGACGGTTTCGTTTGGCTGGCCTAAGCCAAGCATCAGGCCTGAGGGCAGATTCACTCGATCTTTTTCTGGTAAAGGTCTTCGAAAATGCCTTATATTATGAATGAAACGATACACTTATTTCATATTATTTGGTTTATTGCCTGACGTAACATGTTGGATACGGCTTAGGTAACACACACGGCCATTGACCATGTATAATACGGACTAACTGAGAGGCTGACCAAATACTAATAACGTTCACTTTCACTCAAGCTCGAGACTGCTGGGCATTCGCAATGTCTGATTGAAGCGAAAATTTGCCAGTGTAGGTAGGTACTTAAGTGCCCAAGTGAGTACCTAACTACCCAGCGCCTTAATATTCCAGATGGGGTTTGACAGGCTTAAGCAAATGTTCAAGGAGTAGGCCATGGCTGAGTAACATTACTGTCATTGATGACATTTCAGCGAGAGGATATAGATTTGCGTGGTTGACCCTGGTGACTGAACTATATTTTTTCAAGTCAAGATTAAGTGGTTTTCCACTTGATAGAAGTTTGAGGACTGCATAAGTTTTCAACTGAGGGTAGATTTTGTCCCACCAGTGGCCTAGGTTAAGGGGGTCATTAATTTGAAACAATGTAAAGAAAAGTTGACTTGAGATAACCCGTAACTTCTCCGCCACTGGTTGAATTGTTTCGAAATTTGGCAGGTAGGTATAGATCATTCAGACAAACAAACCCGCCGATGCTAAATTTCAGCTGGTTTTGTAGAATTGTTCCCAGACTATAGTTCCATATTTTTTGAACCCGAAATGAGTGAAATTTCAAGGGCTCTATCTCCTTTATTAAGCTGAATTTTGCGTAATGATACATAAGTGTTCAATATATTTTCACGAGATCAACTCACAGTAGAATTTTTTAACCATCAGAGGCACCCTGTAAACTAACTGAAAATGGTTGAGACTCTGACATTTCCCCGGTACCTATTTGGAAACAAATGTGGCCAAGAATTTGGCACAACAAACATCACATTTTGCAATAATTATAAGGTTATTTATATTTACTGAAGTTTTCGTTCACATTTTGTTTTTCTCTCTCTGTTTTCTTCCTTTTTTCTTCAGATAGTCCTCGCTCTTCAAATGGATATCACCTGTTGAAAGGTTATAACAATAACAATTCCAAAAACAATAATAATAACAATATATGGTGAATATTTGCCGCATCTTTCACTTCGCTTGGTAATTCTTTCAGTGTCCAAGTATATACTCCAGAGTGGGAATATATACTACTTTTCAAAAGATGCCCCTGTGTGAAGAAATCGCAAGGATTCAAGCCGGGCGAGCATGGCAGGCGAATTTATCATTAGTCCGTGGAACGTTTTCAGCGACCCAGTCACCCACTGGCAAGCTATTTCTGTAGGAATGAACCCGATCTTGGAGTAACCGATTTATAAATGTTGCTAATCCAAGACCATGCCTTTTGAAAGACAAGCCAGTCCGACTCTGTTGTGCATTTAAACGGCAAAACACGAAAATAATTAACTCTCCAAGTTGATTGATAATTCCGGTCCAAAGAACCAAAAGCGAAATACCCTTCGCCTCAGGAAGTTAATCAAACTGTCTGCCGTGCTGGAAACGCTTGGAATTTTTCAAGGAAACTTCCTGTTTGTTCTCGGAACCTCTCAAATTCTCTAAAATCTAGAAACGATATTGTTCAAATGCGAATTGTCGGTGATTGCTGTGCCGTGAAAATCTCCAACCCCCAACCCAACACCCGCACATCATTTAGTCGCGATCTAGATACTCGTCTTGAATTGAATTTACTGTGGATTTTCAAGGCAGCAGCCAAGTAACAAACTTTCTTCAAGCATTTTTATCTGGGCGTTCACGCGTCCTATTTGAAATTTACGAAGCAGTTTTGTTTTAAAGGATAATAAGGTCAATTCTTATAGAACTTGTTGAAATTCAAATTAGCCAATTATAAAGCCGATTTTTGAGCGTTTTTAGGCGACCGGAGTCTTTTTAAATTTTAAAGGGTGTTACTAATTCACGAACTGCCACTAAAGGCCAATGAATTCTGTATGAAATTGGTTACAATTTTAAGATAGTGAAAAAACGGATAACATTCCACAAGTAGGTACTGACTAAATGTCGAAGTCACGATAATAATAAATAAGGTGCATAGCAAGTGAAGATATGTCGCTTTTGAAATAGATCAGGACAGGAAGATGTCTTGTTTATTTGGCTGCTGTTTCAAGGACGTAATATCAAAATCATAATTGATTAAACAAAGCTCTCCGACTACCACAACATCAGACGGTCGCACTGGAACTGCACCCCTATTGGGGGCTCATCAGTGCGCAGGCATTCAGTACAACTATCCGATTCTGTGGCAGCCTCTCTCGATTGAAGAGAGTGAGCAAAGAATTGTGTTTCTCCTTCAACCAAATTTCTTTACATTCACAATATGCCTCTTGAAGAAAATGCGCTACTGAGACTCACGCACCTGAAGGCATACTCACTTGTTTCCAATTTTCCGGCCTGCTACTAATAAAATACCCAAGGTGGGCACTTGATGAAAATTCAAAGACCATAACTTTCGAACTCACTACAAACAACAATTCGATGAAAGCTGTGCTATACCCGATATTCAATTAATATTTGTATTGTCATTAGTATGTTTTACGCAACGTCGCTTTTACTGTCGTCTCTTCATACGTGCCCCTTTCAATCAGTTTCCTGTTTCACTGCACACATATAGGTAGATCGCCGCATGCCGTCAAAATATCAAACAACAAACAAGCTGAAATTCAATTCAACCGAAAAAAAAATGTCGCTTCAAATCATCGTCTCATTAAGGTCAATGTGCACGATACGGATTCGCAGAGAGTGAAAATAACGAAGAATGTATGACATACAGGGTTATTCAAAAGTCCGGAATAAAATTCAAATTTTTCTTTCATATTCATTTCGGAAAAAACGCTCGAACAGGATTTCTAAAAACGGTCAGACGTTTTTTTCATGACACGTGTCATGTTCTATCGTCAATCCCCTAGCCCCAAGCCACCCTTAGTACTTTTTCAAATGGCACCCTATGGCTTGTGAGGGCTCGTTGGGAAGCTTGTCAAAAACTCTATTCAGATCTACCATTGAGAATTAGATCGGACGCTTCACCGTGAAGTTTTGAAGAAACCCAGTTTTACTCAACAGTCCGGAACAAAATTCATAATTTCTTACCGTATTTTTTCAGAAAGAAAACGCTCAAACAGGTTGATTTCTAAAAACGGTAAGCCGTTTTTTCATGACACGTGTCATGTTCTACTGTCAACCCCCTAACCCCAAACCACCCTTGGTATTTTTTTCCAAATGGCACCGTATGGCTGTGGGGGCTCGTTGGAAAGCTTGTCAAAAACTCTATTCAGATCTAGCATTGAAAATTAGATCGGACGCTTCACCATGAAGTCACCATCACAAGCCATAGGGTGCCATTTAAGAAAAATACTAAGGGTGGCTTGGGGTTAGGGGGTAGACGGTAGGACATGACACGTGTCATGGAAAAACGGCTTACCGTTTTTAGAAATCGCCCTGTTCGAGCGTTTTTTCCGAAATAAATATGGAAAAAAATTATAAATTTTATTCCGGACTGTTAAGTAAAACTGGGGTTCCTCAAAACTTCATGGTGAAGCGTCCGATCTAATTTTCAATAGTGGATCTGAATAGAGTTTTTGCAAAGCTTTCCAACAAGCTCCCACAAGCCATAGGGTGCTATTTGAAAAAAAAATACTAAGGGTGGCTTGGGGTTAGGGGGTTGACGGTAGAACATGACACGTGACATGAAAAAATGGCTTACCGTTTTTAGAAATCGACCTGTTCGAGCGTTTTTTCCGAAATAAATATGGAAAAAAGTTCGAACTTTTGAATAACCCTGTATATGTACGAAAATTATTCAGCAAAGCGTCCGGCGTCAAGTAAAAGTTGTTATAATATTTCGATTTATAATATTCCGATACACACAGGTATAAAAGTATATGTATATTATAAACTGCGTAAATTATATAAATTGGTCAACTATTCATACATATTGCGTTATTATGTGTTATGCAAATATAGGATAGCGACGATGGACGAATATTTTTTTTTTTGTAATTTCCGTTATAGTTTAGAATATTATTGGCTTTATCCTTACAGAAAAATACAATAAAAGAATAATCATGTGGGTGACGGATATTGTAAAGGTCAGGGTCGATGCACAGATTTGTAAAAGTCAGGTTTATGCTCCAAATTTAAATTCAGAATCAGAATGAGTCATTAAGGTTTATAAAGTTATGCATGTGAGTGGACAAAAAGGGCAATCAATGATAAACTGGTTGTTTAAAAATATTGGGAATGTAAGACCAATATACCATATAAAGATCCAATATACAATACAATAATCTACCAATATCGACAGTACAAAATTTTTCGGTGCAACTTGTAAACTTTCAGTCCGCTTTATCAGCAGTCCATTTTGAGTACAGGCCCATGCCCCATAATACAAAAACACCACAGAGCTGCATGAGGAGCAGCTGAATAAGGTTGATATGGCTTTCGGATGTGCAGGGGGAATATCGTGACAGAGACAGCTATTATGGTTCATGCTTAGCTAGACATCTCTTTATAAATTTTGCAATTTTATATGGAAGCACAATAGATAGAGATTTGCCAACGCAACTACCTTTTATGATCAGAAATTGCATCGATATGTTTCTGTTTACTTTCTGAAAGTTCTGATTTGGTTGACCTTTAGCTAGTTTCAAAACTAGCACGCATCAACATTGACGGAAACCTATTTAGTGTTCATAAATTATTGTCATACCGTACATCACCTAGTCCATTTTTCTGGGTGTGGAAACCAAACAAAAGTGCGACAAAAAGAACTGGAGATAAAGAAACAACCAAAGATTGATGCATGAGCACTCGTACCTGCAATTTGCATTCAATGAAAATGATCTTAATACGCGATTAACTGTTGTGCACGTAAAAGCATCATTATATTAAAGACAGAGCTTGGGACCGCACAATGACTAAAAATGGTTATAAAGTGATATTTTAATTGTTGTTGTATAAGTACCCAAGTATAATTCAACCAGTCTTGTCCTTTAAGGTGCATTTACCGAGAGAGCACTTCAGTAATAATATTTGACTTGCCGCGCGCGAAGGTTATGTTGAATTATTCATGGAGCACTTATGTGCCATCATCAATTGTACCATCCAGAAGAAAGACGAATCTTTATCTCCGCGTAATTACCAGGCGAATAGTACTATTATAGTACGAAACATGAGCTGTGTAGGTAGATTTTTCCGTAAAGTTCGTTGAATGCAAATATCGGTGATGACTCCCAAAGCCTTGACGCAGGAATTGCTGGTGCCAGAGATTTACGACGCAAGGATCCTTTTTTCGTCCAGACGAAGTTTAGTGCTTTTTCGCCGCCGCGAAATCGACTATTGATCTCTCACTAGCCGGCAGTAAGCTCGATCCTAGGTCATAGATGTTACCTATTTATTTATTTTCACTTTTTTAAGAGCGATGTCTATCTCTAACCACCTTATAACTGCCGAGCCGTTAAGTCGACTGAATCGAAATTTATTAAGCTTCAGTCTGGAATAAACATTTATATTCTATTTTTCCTTCCAAGTTCTAAAATGAACTGAGCAACAATGAAAAATATGATGTCCTGCTCGCAAGATTTCACCCTTGTCAACTTGGAATTTTTACAGTATGTTACAAAATGGTGCAACATTTTTAAAAGTTCAACATACTCCCATTTGAGGAATCTTATTTCAAAAAGGTTTTTGGTAGGGTGGTAGGTTTGGAAAAGGGTGGTATCACAAACTTGACTTTTTAGTCATATGATTATCACATTTTTACGAAGGTGGGAAAAGAACATATGACTTTTTTTTCATAATTTCGACATCTAGTCTCGAAATTTTGACTTTTAAGAGAAGTGTCTGTGGAATCGCTCCTTAGGCTCGTAATTCAGATACCCATTCAACACTCCTCGATTCGTACGCTTGGATCAATTATCCATCATTTTTGCTCTCTTCCTACATCTTTTTCGCTTCACTATCGAGCCGCCAGTTCCCTAGCACGTAACTCTTGTTTTTTCACTGACGTCATCACTGACTGAAGAGAGAAGGGCGATCCCTTTTTGACATTTTTTCACCCGTTGAATGACAACCCGGTATTAAAAAAAATCAAGTAATTTCGAAATAAAAAGTATAGAGAGAACTGGCTATGCCTCAAGAAATTTCAGTAATCTCAGATTTTTATCAAATGCTGGGCCGTCACTTGACGAGCGAGGGGAATGTAACGAAGGGATGGCCGCCCTCCGCTGAGACAAAGTACCGTCGGTAAGAGTTACGTGCGGGGAACTGGTGGCTCGATAGTGAAGAGAGAAAGATGTCCGATAAGATAACAAGTTTTAACCCGTTACAAGCACTTACCATTTTTGAAATCGTTGCTTTTTTTATACTTTTTACATTGGACCCTATATTCTCAAAATCGAGGAACGCAATGCGATAAGTTTCCAGAAAGTGTAATGCACCAGTAGCGTACCAGACGACTGCGAAGGGATCGAGGTGCAATTTTTCGTATAGTCGTATGGTAAACCGTGACTACCATACCAGTAGCCCAAACCAACTGTCTTAATCAAAATCATAGTTGGAAATACATTGGACACTGATGGAACTAGAGCTACAAAGCATCAAACTTGAGAATAAAAAAAAAACATGTTTTTCTGATAAAACAGGTTTGAACACGTCTCTATATCAAAATTTTACACCTACTTGTAGAATCAGAATGTGCGATTTGATTAGAAATGATACCAAACCTGACAAAAAAGGTGTTAATCACGGTTTTACCATACGACTTTATGAAAAATCGCACCTCGGCCACTTTACAGCCGTCTGGTACGCCACTGGTGCATTACACTTCCTGGGAACTATTGCATTGGGTTCCTTGACCTTAAAAATGTAAGGTCCAATGAAAAAATCACCAAAAAAGCACCAAATTTGAAAATGGTAACTTCTTGTACCCTCGACCTCCCACAGAAAAAATGCCAAGCCTCGGACAGATGGGGACTTTCAGTAGATATGTTGCTAGTTCGCCATCAAATTCTGCGGAGATCCGCATTTTTCAGATTTTCCTTGATTTATTCCGGGTTTCATCAAAATTTTGCATTTATTTCCTGGGCTATAATTATTCCAGGCGTACGAATCGGGAAGTGTGAAATCGGTATGTGAGGTACATCTTCCACACTGCAAGCCGACCTGCTTGGATAACAACACGGAGCGTATATCGTTTTTCCTTATTTTTTGCATTATGGATATACCGGGTGGGTCATAAAAAACCGTGGTCTGAATTTTTCCTTCTGAAATTGTTGTTCCTCCACCGATTTTATCGAACTTTTCAGCATTGAATAGCCAATGATAGGCTGTCATTTCTGTATTTCAAAATGACTGACATACCAAAATTCAAGATGGCAAAAACAATTGAAAATAGGCCTTCTTTTGTTCTCGTTGCTTTTCATTGAAAGTTTCCGGAAAGTCAAAACCAATAATGTATTATGAAGGATTAGACCTTCCTTGTCAATTCAAGACCACAATCAATAAAATCGGGTTATCTGCTGAGGAGCTAGTGCGAGTTGAAACAAGGCCTACTTTCCGTTTTTTTCATTTCCGCATAATTGATCCAAATTTGGGTATCCTGCCCGCCAATCCGCCATATGCTTATTTCTCAACCGATTTTCTCAAATTTGGTATCAATGGCTAGCCAATTGGACAGGCTACCTTTTTCACATTACAAAATGACAGACCTGTCCAAATTCAAGATGGCGGTAGCAATTGAAAATAGAATTTTTGTCGTCATTGCTTTTCAATAAAAATAAGCAAAAAGTCAAAACCAATAATTATTATGAAGGAATAGACCTTCCTCGATAATTCAAGATAGCAACCAATCAAATCGGTTCATCTGATGAGGAGCTACGACCAGTTGAAGCGAAGCCTACTTTCTGTTTTTCTATTCCAACAAAAATGAATAAGGCCCATTTTCAATAGCTTCCGCCATCTTGAATTTTCACATGTTGGCCATTTTCTTCTATGGAAATGGCAGCTTGTCCAATTGGCTAGCCATTGATACCAAATTTGAAAAAATCGGTTGGAAAATAAGGATATGGCGGGCAGGAGTAAAGGAACCGGTAAGTAGGCTTCGCTTCAACTGGCCGTAGATCCTCAACATATGACCCGATTTCATTGGTTGCGGTGTTGGATTGTCAAGGAAGGTCTATTCCTCCATAATAATCATTGGTTTTGGCTTTCTGCTGATTTTTATTTAAAAGGAATAAGGACAAAAGAATCTATATTTTCAATTGCTTCCGCCATATTGGATTTTGACATGTACGTCATTTTCTCATATGAAAAAGATAGCCTGTCTAATTGGCTAGCCATTAATACCAGATTTGAGAAAATTGGTTGAGAAATGAGCCATTGGCGGATTGGCGGACAGGATCCTTAAATTTGGATCAATTATGCGGAAATGAAAAAAACGGAAAGTAGGCTTCGCTTCAACTTGCAATAGCTCCTCAGCCGATGACCGGATTTTACTAGTTGTGGTCTTGAATTGACAAGAAATGTCTATTCCTTCATAATACATTATTGGTTTTGACTTTTTGGTAATTTTCAATAAAAAGCAACGAGAACAAATGAAGGCCTATTTTCAATTGTTTCTGCCATCTTGAATTTTGATATGTCGGCCATTTTCAAAAACGAAAGTTATAGCCTATTCAATTTGCTAGCCAATGCTGAGAAGTTCGATTAAATCGGTGGCAAAATAAAAATTTTAGAAAGAAAAATTCCGACCACGGTTTTTTATGGCCCACCCGGTATGAAGATACATTCAATTTCAGTTATGTTTAGAGAAGAAGTAGTTGATTGAATTCAGGTGAAGAAGGATTGATGGAAAGCATGAATGGAACTGGCGATAGCCATAAGGCCATTCAGTAATTGTCGAAAATGTTTGATTTTTTCAATACCGGTCGTCATTTAACGGGCGAGGGAAATGTCACAAAGGGATGGCCCTTCTCCGCTGAGACAAGATAATGTCAGTGAAAGAGCACAAGAGTTACGTGCGAGGGAACTGGCATGGCGGCTCGATAGTGAAGCGATAAATATGTAAGGAGAGAGCAAATAATGGATAATTGATCAAAGCGTACGAATCAGGGGATGTTGAATCGGCATTTCAGTTTCGAGTGGAGTGACTAAGGATTTAAGTCGAAATTTCGAGATTCAATGTCAAAAATCATGAAAAAAAAAGGTAGCATGTCCGCTCTGATCAAAAACTCATTTTCTTGATACCACCCTGTAATCGAAAGGGATGAAAGATGAATCAAAAACCTTTTCGATTCTTTTGACTTGCTATCAAAAAGTTGAAATTCCGATATTATTAAGGTCGGAATTTTGAGATTAAAGTCGAAGTTTCGAGATTATTAAAGTCAAAATTATGAGAAAAAAGTAGTAAGTATGTCTGCTCTGCGCCTCCGTACATTTTCCTTTCTTGACCACTTTTCAAAATTCAGGGCTCGCATCGGAGCTGACGCTTCATGTGAGAGGAGGCAACATGAAAAAAATTGACTCAAATCACATTCAAAATATAGGGTGGCATCAAAAGTGAATGCCGGTATCGGAATCTGGTCGAAAGAAAAATCATTACTGACAATCTACATTATCCTAGGACAAAGCCGTCATCCTGAACACTCCTTGGTATTTCATAATTGATTGTGACAAGAATTCTGATCAACCTGCAAAAAACAGAATTATCTGTCCCTGGTTGTTTCGATTTTCGCAACTTTGCTACAAACATTTTCAGGTGAGGGAGAAAGCTGGTTATTCCTCATAAAAACTGCAGTTGTAATTTGGTCCCTTCATCAAGAGTTCTTGCCACAAGTAATCATGAAACATCACATAGTGTTCAGAAAAGATGCTTCGTCCCAAAACAATGTTGATTTCCATTCAATTTGACGTGTTCCATAGCATGTAGTGTATTGTTTTATATACATATACAAATACTGTACATACAAATGCTCTTCTCAGAACTAATAAAATTCAATTCAATTCAATTCTCCTCCCGACCGAACTCCGGGACCGATATATCCCTACGCCACTTCTGATGCCATCTAATAGGTATGTCTTTGAATGTTGGTTTTTAATCGATTCTATTTTTGGAAATTTATTAGCCGAAGCTTTAATATCAGCCTTGAATTTTGAACATCGGTTAAGAAGGGAAAATGTTAACACTGGAAGACCAAAAAGTTCTTTCTATGATACCATCCTGTGGATGAGAGGGATGAAAACACAAATTAATGATGCGATTAAAATTTGAAGAGAGTATGTCAGACTTTTAGAAATGTTGCACAATTTTTTTCAACATTCTAGAAACTCAAGTTGTCGTCTCTTGACTTTCAAATTGGTATACGGTTCTGTTCCTAGAGAAATCTTAAAAGATTGAAACATAATTGAAATCATCTGTTTTATATAAATTATACAGAATATTTCCTGTCCTCGGTCCAGTCCTATTCTGACAGTGCCACCGTGGTGACACCTCAGGATGTCATGCCTATGCATCAGCTTTTACTTTAGCAGTACCTAGTTATCCGGAAAGTAAGAGCTGATTATGATTGCCCACATAAAAACCTCAAGCGGTACCCGGAATCACAATAAATTCTTTCAGCTGCCCAGCAGGTCGACCATAATAGTACCAACACAATACTTAGAGCACCAAGGTACAAACCGCGCCTCTGGTACATTATTTGAACACTTACAAGACTGGTTTAATGATATAGTTGTTAACCTTCTGGTTTGCCACTTCTCGGCAGGGGGTCGCTATCGATTGTTAAACTGCACGCTAAACGACAGTGATTGTTCCTTCTTATCTGTACTCGAATTTGTCGCTTGGCATCAGAGTGAAAAGCGCCAACAACTAACAGATGATGGCACGAAGACAAGGTATACCTGGCTCCTCTGAGTGAATACGAAAGTTTTCAGGTCACTAGGTTGTTTGCGCACACATATCTATGATTTAATACCAAATTGTTCGTTTTCCATTCTCAACCTTTCTGCTCTAGGTTTTCTTGAGTCTGTTCTTAAATCAAATCTTCAATCCTTCATTTTCCAGATTAGTTCAATCTACAACAAAAAAATTATACGATATTCCTATTTGATTGTATCAACACAAAAAATTAATCTGAAAAATGAATTGGTAATCCATGGTCAATTTAGTAGCAATATGATTGATCTTAGAGAATCTCTGTATAGATTCTCTTCTTAGATTCTCTTCTTAATAATATCCTTCAATATTATATCCTTGTTAGATAAAGTTGGAAGTACTTGGTATCTAGATCTAGATTTTGCTCATCTATTGATCAGTTGATTGATATTTTGTTGAATACAAATGGGAACAAATGAATTTTTATGGGACTTCGTGCTCAGTTTCAATTGAATTTTGGTGCTTTTTTTTCATTCAAATATCTCTCGATTTCCCTGCGATCCAGAAGTGTAACATAAATTGTATGTACTGTAATTAACTATTTTATAACGGTTGAATGGCTCAAGAAGGTGACCAGCGCTGAATTCCAATCGACCAGTGCTGTTCTAGCCAAAGAAAGTTGAATGTTAACGATCAGTTTTTCAAATGGGAAATCATGGTAATTATATTTTATCAGCTGCAAAGTGAACTGCCTTGGATTCCTGCGGCTCGTTTCAATATGTTGACACTTTGTTGTAATACGGTGAAGATATACAACTGAAGGTACCTGCATGAAAATATATGCATGTTTAATTTGTCTTGGCTTGCATCATTCGGAAGATTCTCAGCAATAAAAATAGTTGTTTTGAAGAACCACTCAAATATAGGAGATTCCACGCAACTTTCGATTGAACCGTTCTCACTTTTGCGCTTGTTTTGCGTTTTGCTTATTCTCGAGCTCAGGAAAGTTATGGCTGTCCTAATACCTGCTTGCACATTTTTTGAAGTGCAACGGTTATCATTTTATGATTTCGATTTAATTTGAATCTGTGGTGAAATGCCAACAAGATTTAAGTGTAGGTACGGAGATAACCTGGAGAGTGACTGGAAATAAGATAAAGGTGAACATAAGTGTAATGCAGGAAATTTAGTGTTTACCTCATTATACGTGATTCGTTAATCTGTGCTAAAATCATGGATGACCAGTAGAGGGGAAAGAAGCGGGTACTTGCCTCACCGTCCCTGCACTAGCTAAATTCCAGGTGAAGGCTTTCGCTAAACAAACGCTAAACATCACGTTCGTGCAGGAGCGGGCTTAGGAATAATAGTAAAATAATCTTTTTTTTTTCTGAATTGATATATTCCCTAATAAAAAGGCTGTCTGTATACAACCTGATCCAGATAGCCAATTCTTAGATTCCCAGATAGAAAATTAGGCCTAGCTCATGATTCTGAAATGATGCTTCTTTAGAAAGAAACAGGATGTTGTGTGTGTTGGTTTTATTTTGGCCTTGATCAAAACAGGGTGTTGGAGTTGATTTTCGAAAGTCGTTTTTTACCGTGACTTTTGAACCGTTCAACCGATTTTAATCAAATTTTAACCAAAGTCTCTATCAAACAACCATAACAATAAATATTTTTAGAGGCAAAGATAATAATTGGAGGTAGATTCCCTTTTCCCCCTAATTTTACCCTAGCTGAATATTTTTGAAATTTTTGGATTCTAAATAGATATAAATCAATTTAGATAAAAAAATTACCTTTGCATTTCTTTAAATAAAAGCCTTCATTTTCAAGATACTTGAGTTTGAAACTTCAAAAAACTTCTTGAGATCTCCACAGTTTTAATATCTTGGAAATTGTGTTTCCTGAGAACTTCTTATTTCTGAGCAAAAATGATTTGTGTGTTGGTCGATTTAAAACACCTGGTAAACTTATTTCAGTTGAGGAATCATGATTATCGTTAGATCTGAATTTCTTACTTGAGTACCTAATGATCAAAGAATAAATTATTGAAGGCCATTAACATAACGAATGCAGTTTATCGCGGGAGTGCTACCTGTAAATGATAATTTTTGATTCATTGATCAAAGATGAAGACTTTTAATGGAACAGCCCGAAGCACACAGAAACGTGCCAATAAACTTCACGCTTTGACCTTACTTCTTTTCAAGTTTTACATATTTGCTTAAGATTGTGGAAAAAGAGGCACTCTAGTGAAGTCATATTATCGACGCGTCCAAGCTAGAACAAAATAAGCGCCATGAAGTTAATTTCTCAAGAAACCCCAAAAACGATCTTGTAATAGCCTTTATGCCTTGATCCAGTTGCTTCACAGAAAGTGTCGTAATGGAAGCACCGACCCTTTGGCCTGCTCCAGTCAAAAATACACATCAAACTACCTAAAGAATTATTGGGAAAACAAGGCTTCAGATTTACGTATAAAAAGTTTATTAATCTAAATTTTAAAGAATCCAGCTGTTTCAAGTTAGGTACGTATTATCTTCAGTCGTTCATTTGCTCCCGTTTTAAAACACGCGTGTGACAATAGTGTGTGCCGGCGCTGCATGGCTGTCAAGACGAATCTACAATGCTGTGAAAGTTGAAATGCAACTCGGTGGACCTGTGCGTTGTGAACCATGGTAATAGATCCCTGCGGCCTCCGAGTCGCATTTCCACAAAAGACAGGCAAATTTTTTCAATTATTTCAACATTTTGATGTCAGTTTTACAGGCAACATAACTTTTGGAAAAGTCAGTTTTACACCAAGTATCAACGGGCGGCAAGCCTACAATACTATAGAAAATTTGCCGGGTCACTCGAATCACAGTTCGACTCGATGTAGTTGAAATGTCTCATTTTTGAGATTTGCCATCGTAGTACCTGTTATTGACCGTTTTAAATTTCTTTTCAGTGATTTTGTGTTGTTTTTTTTTTGTAGCTCCCCAGTGGTAATTCTCCCATAATATCTTCCAAACAACATAAAATTATCGAGTGCGTTCTTTCGCTAATCGAATCTTATCCGCTTAAGCTGAACGCCTGCTGCATTTTTTTCTCAATTTATTCCGAATATGCCAAGGTTTTTTGCTATTCCAAGTCAAGAATATCAGGTGAAGGGATACAATTACAACTGATCGTTCAAGAAGAAGAAACAGCCCTTCATAATTACCTCAAAATGCTCGCAACCACCACTACAAGAATCAGAATCATTAGTGACAGACAAGCCAGGTTAGGTTATTCACTCATTGTTTTCATTTTCGTAGTGGTTTCGTAGGCTACGAGGTTTCGACAGCAAGTTGGTTTTCATCGAATTCTTTTTCCCAAGTGCACTACGCGGGTGTTTTAGATATTGGTCACCTTCGATGGAACCCTTGATTTTGTATGAAGAGAAAATTATCACAGTGCAAAATCAAAACGATTTTTGTGATCACTCTGTAAATAAAAGAGATAATTCAAAAGCTATCTTGAGTTATCAGGCCATCTTAATGTCTTAAATGTCTATTATCGATAGTCTTATAATCCATAAAACATGTTTTTTTTTTCAAACGGGACCCCATTGATAATTTAGTAATTTTGTACCAACTGTTCCAGCTAGTATCATCCTATAGAAATTATAATTATGTAAAGTATCACATATTTTGCAAACAAACGGTGATAGCCGAGGATGGACTAGAGAACATGTCAAACAAAATTCAAATCATCTGTAGCTGTCAAAAGTTCTCCTGAATTGAAAAAAAAAGTACAATTTTGGGATGAGACGTTAGTAATGTTGCGTAGATTGTAAAAAATTCTGGATTTAAAAAAAATACATCGCGGCAAGTTTCATCTAATTGGAAGAGCTTTAAAGGTGTAGCAACCTCGATCAAGAATCCGGCACACTATCAAACGGCTCCTCCGCCAACTGTACAGGTTTGTGGCTCAAATTCAAGTCGGGATCTTCGGGTTTGCAGCTTATCCTCACGTCGGAGTCTCCGAGTTTGTGCCTTATCCCCCAGTCGGAGTCTCCAGCAGCAATATCGTAACATCTTCTAAATGGTTAATCATATCAAGTCCATATTATACTAGAAGCAGAAACATTTATCTTCGAGAGCTAAACTGCCAAATGGGACGAATGTTTCCAGACCACGTTTGAAACAAAATTATCAACTTTTTGGTCTCTGTTACCAATAGAATCATTTATAGTGAGTAATAGTGAGTCCCAAAAGGCATTCTGAAACCGTGGTAATCACCAAAGAGACAGTTTTCAAATACAAAAATCATTCTGTTTCCACACTACCCATCTGCCCCGACGACAATAATTTGCTATGGAGGCAAAATTGTTCGTAGAGACAAAACTCAGTGTTTGTTTGGTGGAATGGTGAAAACACGCCATAATATTCAAAAACGCATGTACAAAAAATTTCAATTTAGCGAATTGAGAAACCAAAACAAGTCCTTTCGCTTACAAGAATAATTGCTTCGCGAACTTGTTCCTGAATCAATCTGCTGTAGTAAATTTCCATCGGCATTTGACGATCAGCCATTTGATTCAAACTATCTAGAAAACTTCCACTTCACTTTGTTTATTGCAGAGAGAGGCACACTATTCATCAAGAACACAACAACAAAAATACAATGTCCCACGTTTGATGCTATGATGCTCACAATCTGTTACACTTTTTGGTGTGTAGGCAAATATAACACCTGCTCTTTTGCAACTCATATTCTAGAATCAAATTTGATTCTAACGTTTGAATAAAACTAATTTCACCGTTATTACCTAATCCAAAAAGCTGAATATGGAAAAATTTACCGGTGGTAAAGGAGTATAAGAAGAAAGAAAAATGTAAGTATGTGCATTTCCAGCTTTCTAATTATTTTTATTCTTTGAGCTGCTACTTAGGAGCTCGGCAACGCGCTTAATTGTCGTTAAATTGTTCCTGATGTTGTTTTATTGATCCACGACGCCACTAAACAATGATAGAAAGTTGATGATGAGTACACAGAGAGAAGAAACGACGATTATGCCGTTGGGTGTTTCGTCAAAATGCATGGTAATTTTCAGCGCGTTGAGACATCCGATCGCCCGGTTTTCTTCTAATAACATTCAATCTTGTCTCTAATCGGTAGGGAATTGTCAACTAGAGCTGTGTTATCGTTGCTCAATAGTAATAAACGATCATTTAGTGAAGCTTTACATAATGGGGAGGCGGCGGAATTCAGCATTTCTGTTTAATAAATCACTTATTATCGTAGCAAGAAAAATTAAATAGGCAGGTATACTATAAGTTGATTCATGATTGTGACATTTAGGAAGGCATCAGGATGGCTGTAAATAAATTCTTACTTGAATTTTTCGGTAAATGGAAAAAATTGATGATAATGACGTGTTCGGTAATAACTGTTCGGTTTATTAATATTTGTATATAATCGAGTATATAATTGATTTTTGTTTGGAATCCGGTTTTCATTTCTGACAGAACAAAGAGATATCCTACGAGGTCTATTACCTGCTAACTGTGAAAAATGTCGTAAATATTACACATTCTAGTTGAAAATTCTTATTTTATTACAAATAAAATTATTAATCCAGCGAAAATGCGCCAGGTACTCCCTTTCCGTCAATCAATTGGCACGAAGCTGAGGCAAATTGTATAGAACGGTAGTAACCAACGACAACGTTGTAACTACTGTCATTAGTGTCAGTGATCAACTACTATCTAATCCTTCCAGAATCACCATAAAATCTACTGCGATTTCGCACGCATTACATACTTTGTTCTCGAATTCGCACAGCGAAATCCACATGTCTTCACACCGACACTTCTTTATTCCAAAAGATAAAAATCGCCTTCAAGCCAATTAACCTTGACATTTCGTCATTACGTAAAAACCAAACGCTTCTATTAATTAAAGGTGTTCACCATGATTAATAGTTTTGATTTGACAAAACGTATTCTCTTCCAAACAATTAAGCTTCCTGTATTCTTTGAAGAAGAAGAAGAAGGAAAAACGAAGCAGAGAAGTAAAAGTGATTGCCCTAGGCTTGTGACCAATAATTGGATTGTATGTGTGTTATTAATTATAGTTGGTCATTTTTTCCATGGCGTAATTTAGAAGCAATGAATTCCATACGTGTATGATGTGGCGAAATAGATTTTGCCAGCGCTATCATTTTGGTGAATATAAAATTTTTGTCGTGATGATGTTAGTTTGTTTCATTTGCTTCTTCTCCGTGATGCACAAACGCGAGTGTTGAGCAATCTCATCATCATTATCTCATGTTATTCTCATTAGCATTTACGGTAAATGGTTTATCAGAGCTATGCTGTTCTTCAAAATATGGTATTATTGTGGTATTCATTGAATGAGGTTGTTGCAACACTATATACCTACTTGAAATTTTTGTTAGGATTTCAACAAGAGGATGAAAAACTGCAATGTTTTCAAACGCGTTAGGTAACTGTATATGTAAATATTGGCTGCCGCAGTGTTATTTAATAGTATTGTTCGTAATTGGTTCTTTCTTCCTCTTGCACTAACAGTAATGGAGGAGTGATAGAAAATTTTCTGCTTGATGTGAATGTATAGGTGCATCGATTTGGTCATATGGAATATAGGGAAGTGATGCAAGTTATGATGCCGACAGGAAGGAAGGCTTGGAGCTTGCGAGAAAACTGGGCCAGAAACATCCGGAAATCTGAACAGTCTCAAGAATATCAATAGGGAAGCTTGATGCACTGATGCAATTGTACAAGAAACCTAATTATTATAAAGACCAATTCATAATACATTCTGATATTTCAATAAGTTTTTCACATGGCATGGATTATCGGTAACAAATCAGAGGCTCTCCAGCCCTCTCTTCTAGATACTGGTTCATATCTACTGAATAAGAAACCTATAGTTTGAACGTAGTTTCCAGATCGGGAGTGATTAGACAGAACTAGCATTACGCCAAAGCAGAAGCAAAGCAAATGGATGTGACTCAATTTGAAAATTTATCAAGTCTTTTTTCAGGTAGCTACCCTATGAGACATTTTGACATCACCTAGACTGAGTTGATTATAACACTTTTTGTATTTTAATTTTGTAATCACAGGGGTTGAATCACGACGAGTAGAGTGCTACTTTTGTGACGTCACGTTGCCTAGCCGCAGCCTATCAGAGAGGCGGTTTCTAGGCAACGTGACGTCACAAGCGTAGAATTCTGCTCTTCGTGAAAGGGCTCCTGTTATGTTCATTGAATACAGGTTGTTTCAAGTCTTGGGGGTGGAGAATTAAACTAAATGAGAAGGGCTATGTTCATTCAGTATTTTTTGTTGGCAAATTATAAGTTTTAACTAGAGTATCAGACTCCGGAGTTCACCTTTTCGGTTTTTGAAATTTGATGTTTTGTTTGCGACAAAAATAACTTTATAATCAGTTCAGTTTTCTAAACGAAGACTACATCTCCCATAGTCCTGAAATGTCATGCATGGGACATCAAAATTATTAGTATCGGACATCGCTTGCCCCAAAATCAAGTCAAGCAACGCTCACGCGGTACCATTTTAGGAGAGGTGGCCCGCGTTGGAAAAGCCTGTTTGGGAGAGTGAGCTGTGTGAGTTTTTTCTCCACTTCACGGTGTTTTCGAAATGTAAGTATAGAATACCTTTTCCTAATAAAAATTCACTAATCCACTCTGATGGGTCACCAAATAATTCCAACAGTTAGTAGCTCCTAGGCAGGCAGTTTGGAACAGATGGTCCCCTTGGCTTTCCCTAAATTCAAAGCATTTCTGCTTTTCTGCTACTTTTCAATAATAATTATAGCCTGGTTAGGTACCAGGCTATAATCAAAAACTTAGGTATGTAGGTATTTAGGTATGATCAAAAACTTTCCTCCTCTAGGCAGGCTGTGGTCTGGTCATTGGCAGGCAAATGAGGCTGATTTTGGCCAGGCCACAGCCTGCTTAGAGGAGGAAAGTTTTTGATCATACCTTACTTGTTTCAGGTGCCCTCTTTGACATTTCGTTTTCAGACTCTCAAGTTACTGAAAGAACTCTAGTTTACAAGCCTTTGACCCCCGCGCGAAAAGACTACGTTCGTTGATTGTATTAGTGCAGATTATTTCAAAATAATGTACGTATTTTGAGACAATTACCACTCGTACAATGCAAAACTTTGAAAGAGAAGTGGCGAAATTATACATTTTTTATACGAGTTTTCTGGTGCACCACAGTGTAAAATGATACCGTTATTACAACTAATGCATCCATTGTGCAGATCTATTAAGCTTTGAGAAGACTCTCACACGATGACACACTATAATCAAAAAACATACAAAACGAAATTTTGAATGAAAGTTCTTCCATTTCCGGTTATTAATCTGTCGCCTGTTTCAGTAACATACTCGGTTCAAGGTCTCATCACCGCAACACTTCTTCCGGTTCCTGTATCACTTGGCAGGTACCGAAAGATATGGCTAGGCACTCTTGTTCCGTTATGATTGTATCTCAGGGACTATAGATGTAATTTTATAGATCGGTGATCGATTGATTTCAAACTCTTAGATTGATTTTCATATTCTCGAAAATTATACCAAAAAAGGCAATTGCTTTCACGATTTTTGCCTGACGAAAAACATAAGCAATTTAGAAAACAGTTCTTCTAATGCTGGTGCATTTTACGTCGAAAGTTGTGCTACTATTTCTTGCGAATTCTTTTCGACTACAAGTCAAGGTAATAAGTGAAAATTCTTGTACGCCAACAAGAAATTTGCATTCCAAAATATATTATTGTCAAAATGTAGGTCGATGCAGTTTTTTTTTCATCAACGTCTTTCACTTATAAACTTACCATTTTGAGAAAATGTATGTTGAAAGAATAAGGAAGAATAAGAGGAAAACTAGTTCCAATCCAGAGTATGTCGCACTAAACAACTAAATATCACAAATTTTCATCGAGTGGCACTCAGCACTCAGCACATGGAACCGCGGCGCGAAATATTCGAAATCCTACTAGTCTTGAGTGGCAGTGTCTTGGTGCAGCGTTAAACTGCCACTCTGAATTCAAACAGTGTATGAATTTCGCTCGATAAGGCCCCTACCCAAGTTATCCTCGTTTCTCTCGCACTTTTTCCAAAGACCATGCGGCGTCTCTGTTGCACTCGAACATATAGCACAGGCAATTCGAAAGTTGTGGTCGTGGTGTCTCTGTTTGACACACTTAGGGTCGCAGTACGTTTGCCTTTTTCTAGAAGCCGGCGAAGGACTTGGACATCGTGGTAGCAGCCGCCATAAGTTGGTATTGAAGTGGTACCTATAACACTATACCTTTCTTTTCCTAGTTTTAAGGTAATCGAGCTTTGTGGCTGGGTTTCGTGTGCGGATTTCGAGGCGAAAAATTGCGTTTTGCACGCCTCGTTTGCAATTCGCGGTACGAATTCGAGATGGTTCGAGAAAGGAACGGTTCGGCAGCAGGACTCTGCAGGAGCTTTGTTGAATTTCATCATCAAGTACTAAGGATGAATATCAAGTGTATGCCCTCGAAGTATACCAGTATATTGTGCAAGCGCCTCAAATTATTCAGACCATCCTGCAGTTTTGCAAAAAATAAGGTGCCGAGACTACACAGAAGTCAGAGGTCCTGATGGGACCCTTGACAATATATACAAAAGGCGGAATAACGTCAATTCTTTAAAACGTGATGAATTCATCAGGCACATTGCAGGAGTAGGAGTGCAGGGATACAAATTCGCGCCAAATCTAATCTGTGGCTCAATTTCCAGAAGACCATAAAAGGCAACTTTGTTATTATCTGATATACAGGTGTTCACGCAAAAGCCTTATTTCACTCCACCCTAGATGCTCCCTATAGGATCTGTTCGCATTTTAAATTACAGGATCAAAGGATCATCGTTATGTTACAAGTTCTTCTTGCGCTGTTTTCTACGAAGGCGCAGAGCGGACATGATGGAAGTTCTTTTTTTTTTAAATGCCACTTTTTTCTATCAATTGACTCTTTATTCTGGCAGTTGCGACTTTATTCTGGCAATTGCCACTTTTTTTTTGTCAATTGACACTTTTTAACACTTTCGATAAAAAATAATATTTATATAGCCGGTTTGTCCGTCTGTCTGTTCGTCCGTCTGTCTGTTCGTCCGTCTGTCTGTCTGTCCGTGTAGAAGTTTAGAAGTTGTACTCCTCCTCGGGGAATAAAGCTAGTGCCATAGAACTTTTCTGATTGATAGCTTAGGTCCTCAAGGGTGGCCAATGGGCAAACTGGATAGTGGCGCCACCATCTTGGTCGCCATATTGAAATTTCTTATCCGTGGAACGATTTTCCTGAAACATGGAACTTACTTTTATCTCGTATGAACATTTTTACTTTCAAGCTTAGTTTTATGATAAGGCCGTCATCTTGACCGTCACATTAAAATTTCTCAATATTGGAACGATTCTCATGAAACGTGGAACGTAGGTACAGAGTGTTTACGTGAAGATTGACCCTTCCCACTGGCCGGCCTTATCCCTGAACTAATTTTAAAAATAGAAACTGATTCTTGAAGGATTTTTGCTGATATTTTCAAATTTTCCCATAAAAATTTTCTAGGTCCATAATATACAGGGTGTCGCAAAAAATTACCTTGTTTCATTACATTCACATTCATTTAAATGATGCAATGGATGCAGATTTTTGTTCTCAATACAATTATACAGGGTCATTCAAAAAAGATGACGATCCTCATTTTTCTCAAGATCCGTTGAAGCTAGCGAGTTGCGGTAAAGAACGTTGGATTCAGCTGGTTCTTCTGATCAAATTTGATGTCAACAAAACTACTTCACCAAAACTCTGAGTACGGGGGCACCTCAAAATTTTGGGCAATTTTTCTTAACACTGCACAATTTTGAATGATATGTCATTGAAAAGCCCTTGAAAAGTTCTAATAAACAAGTGCAAAAAGTTTCAGAAAATTTCCAGTGGTTTTCATTTTATGACGAAAAACAAAAACCTGGGAAAACACGTTTTCATATATCAAACGAGAATCAATGAGAATTATTTCAAACTACTAATTGCATTCAATAGAGCTCATCAAAACGGTCAGTACGATGTGTAACTCAATATGCAATGACTATTTTTAAATTTTGAGATTTTCCGAAATGAAGATTTGATGGATAAAATTGAATTGCCTCAAAATTTTAAAATAGCTATTGCATATTGAGTTACACATCATACTGACCGTTTTAATGGGTTCAATTGAATGCAGTTTGCAGTTTGAAAAAATTCTCATTGATTCTCATTTTATACATAAAAACGTGTTTTCCCAGGTTTTTGTTTTCTGTCATAAAATGAAAACCGCTGGAAATGTTTGGAAACTTTTTGCACTTGTCCATTAAAACTTTTTGAGGGCTTTTCAATGACATATCATTCAATATTGTGCGGTGTGAAAAAAAAAGCCCAAAATTTTGAGGTGCCCCAGTACTCATAGTTCAGTAAAGTAGTTTTGATGACATATCAAGTTTGATCAGAATAACCAGCTGAACTCAACGGTCTTTACCGTAACTCGCTAGCTTCAACGGATCTTGAGAAAAATGGGGGTGGACATTTTTTTCGAATGACCCTGTATACCGTCTGTTTTTTATTTTAGGCCCCAGTCCGTAGTACCTTTGTTATGGGTTTCACACCCAAGATATTAGTTATTTTTGAAATCACAAGAACAAGATCTTTCGACTGATGATATGTCAAGTTATTTTTGACAGATGTCATTTTTTGACAGTTGACAGAATAGTACTTGTAATACATCATTTTAAAGCCCATACAATTCTGAAGAGAACTGTGTTTTTATTTTCGAAATCGGGTATTTTTTACAGCTTCTAGGGGTCTTTCAATAGGAAAAAATGTTGAATTTCAGAAATACATAATAAGTAAGTAGGAAAGTAGGTAAAGCAGGTACCTATTTTAATGTTATTAAATGATAATAATGATTAATTAATCGCAATGAAACAAAAAATGCCCTAAAGAAGTTGCTCGAAATGACCGCCTCCTTGTTTCTTGATTGAAAGATTCGACGATCAGTGAATTGGAACTACCGGCCCAACGCGATGACATCCGAGCTTGCCAGATATGACCCCCCTCAATTTTTTTATGAGCTTACCTGAAAGATAAGGTGTTTTAGAGTTCCCCAATAATTTGGACGATTCAAAAATCAGATCATCACCATTAGTTAATATCAAAAATACCTATTACTTATTGAGTGGCTATTTCTGGAATTGACATTTTTTCGTATTGAAAGACCCTTAAAAGCTGTACAAGACACCCTATTTCAAAAATAAGAACACAGTTCTCCTCAAAACTTCATGGGCTTTGAAATGATGTGTCACAAGTACTACTCTGTCATTTGTCGAAAAAATTACATCTGTCAAAAATAATTTGACATATCATATTTATTTATTTATTTATTTATTTAATTGTCTTATTTTACAAGGCGGCATTCAGCTATAAGCTGCTTCACCATGCAACCTCGGGGACAGCACAAAATATCCATGGATGAAGTAGGATTCGAACCCACACAGGGCAGCGCGAATGGTTTGGCTTGCCATCACCTGTACCACTCGGCTACCACCCACCGCTATCGAAAGATCTTGTTTTTCTGATTCCAAAAATATATAATATATTGGGTGTGAAACCCATAATAAAGGTGCTATGGGCTGGGGCCTAAAATAAAAAACGGACGGTATAACACTAACGGGTTCATTTTTCAGAACAAATGGAAAGAAATCCTCAAAATCGGTTTGATTGTGATTTTTCCATAATTTAAACTGTTACATTAATGATATTTTGACAGTTTGTTTGTCAAATGAATCCGTAAGTGCTATATTTCGTTGTAATCAGGATGAAAAACTGCATCAACTGCATGTTATTGAATTTTTTTGCGACACCCTCTAAATTTTTGGTTTGGAAATTTTGTATGGGCAAATTCAAAAAATTCAGCGAAAGTCCTTCAAGAATCAGTTTTCCTTTTTGAAATTGTCGCAGGGATAAGGCAGCTAGTGGGGTGGGAGTCAATCTTAACGTGAACACTCTGTACTCGTGTCTCGTATGAGTCCGCTTCGCAGATTCATTCGCCCTGAATCCGGTCTAGCGGATCATGAAATTCAGCTTGAAGATAAGAGTGATCATACGAAGCAAGGGTCAGTTCCAAAGGACCCCGCACGATTCCTATGGAAAATGGGTCTCGGTCAAATTCCCTAATTTTTAAATATTTTGTAGCCCAATTTGACACGAGCCAAAATCCATCGTCCGTTACCCAAAAAAATGGACAGTTTTTTTTCTATAAGGGGTTGAAGATGGGCTATTTCAAGGTAAAGAAATATATTCCAACGTACATTGAAGTGAGAACATTTCAACGTTCTTTATAACATATATGGCTCATGACAATTCCCTTTTTCTTATGTGGAAAAATCAACCCCCTCCCTCACCCCCAACCCCTACTTGTGAGTATCAAATTCAAAATTACGTTTGAAAGTCATGCAGGCAGATGGTTCTATTTTGTCAAATTATGAATTTTGGCACAAATTGTTTTTCCAACCCTCAAATAGGGGGTGGAGTTGAAAAAAAAAACATCGGTCAATTCGGCTGAATTTCTGATATTGTGCTTCATCAGTTACGCTAAGCAAGATGACCAAAGGAAAACTTATACGTATGACCAGTTTCCACCCCATAGAGGGTTGAAGTTGACTATAATGAAGCATAAAACATTCTTCCATGTCATAAACCAAATGAATGAAAATAGTGGACTCTTATATCGTCTTGTTTTGTAAAAATGTCTATTCTTCAAAAATAATTTCAACTCCGTCTCTCATCCCCTATCCTTGTTTCTAAACATCAAATTCGAAATAAATCTTGAAAATGTAGGAGAAGGTCTATGGTCGGATTCTCTGCATCTGATTGTGAATCCACTCTTGAAATTCACTTTCACTATGCTTACGTTACAGTGCTAACATAATAAGCATTATAGTCAACTTCAACCCTCTGTGGGGTGGAAATTGGTCATACGAATGAGTTTTCCCTTGGTAATCTTGTTTAGCGTAACTGGCAAAGCACAATATCAGAAATTCAGCCGAATTGACCGATGTTTTTTTTTTCAACCCCACCCCCTATTTGGGAGTTGGAAAAATAATTTGTGCCAAAATTCATAATTCGACAAAATAGAACCATCTGCATGACTTTCAAACGTAATTTGGAATTTGATACTCACAAGTAGGGGTTGGGGGTGAGGGATGGGGTTGATTTTTTCACAAAAGAAAAAGGGAGTTGTCATGAGCCACATGTGTTAGGAAGGACGTTGAAATGTTCTTACTTACGTTGGAACATATTTTTTTACCTTGAAATAACCCATCTTCAACCCCCTATAGACAAGAAGCTGTCCATTTTTTTGGGGTAACGGACGATGGTTTTTGGCTCGTGTCGAATTGAGCTACAACATATGAAAAAATTGGAGAATTTGACCGAGACCCATTTTCCATAAGAATCGTGCGGGGTCCTTTCGTATTTAATATCACAAGAGATGAAATTTTGTCGGCAAAATTTTTCGATTGTTATGAAAATTTGTTGCTTGGCCATTTCGCGAATGACATTTGTAACAAAACCACGAGCCGTCAGGCGAGTGGTTTTGATTAAATGTCATGAGCGATATTGCCAAAAAGCAACAAATTTGAATATTACAAGAGGAAAATTTTGCCTTCAAAATTTTATCTCGAGTGGTATTCGACATGACTATTTTACGAGAGAAAAAGAGGCTTTCTTTGAACAGCTTTTTCATCCAAAACCAAGATACCTATCTAGTTCTAAAATAACGTGAAGCCATAAAAGGGCCGAGAGAGTTTCGGAAGTCATTACAGGGTGAAATATAAAACAGTGCAAAATTTTATCAAAATGAACGGACTCCCATTTTCAGAATAATTTTTTTTTCACAAATGCAAATGAAAGGATCATAAAGCGTGATGTTTTGGCTTGCGACCAGTCTTGGAATTTTTGGAATCGGAACTCTGGTTCTGACTATATGATTTTTTTTCTCTTGGAGGATGCTGATTTATCCTATCGCTACAAGGAAGGGTATGTTAGCCTAGGGAGCCTGTCATCATCAAAAACTAAAAATGATCATCAGCATCAAGTACAGGAGGTCAAAATCACAAAGAAAGCTTGTTTCAGTTGTGAAAATCTGATCCAATTCAATTTTTAAGAAAAACACCTGTGTCGCCCATTTTGAATGGGCCCCTTTTTTGAAGCCTTGATCAAGGTATTTCAGATGGTCTACGAGTTAGGTTGCTGAGAACCGTTTGAGCAACAATATTCGTGAATTGCAACCTCCCATCATCAGAGTAACATAGTCTTCTTTGTACCGATAGGATAAATCAGCATCTTCCAAGAGAAAAAAATCATAGAGTCAGAACCAGACTTCCGATTTCAAAAATTTCCAAACTGGGCGCAAGCTAAAACATAATAATAATCCTTTCATTTGCATTTGAGAAAAAAAATTATTCTGAAAATGGGGGTCCATTTAATTTGCTAAAATTTTGCACTGTTTTACATTTCACCCTTTAGATATTTTACATGGAACTTCCAGATCTTCACCTCCTGAGAATGAATAACGGAAAGATTGATCTCACCAACTGTCAAAACAGGATCAAAATGGTTTGTGTCATTCAAAAGTTATTGGGGTCCAAACTCGGACCAATTTTTCCTCGCGACAACATATTTGTTGAGCAGTTTATTTTGATCCTGCGTTTGATTCGGGAAAAGATAATTTCTCAAAATTTGGATTAGATGCACCGTTTTCGAGATATTTGATTCATGTTAGCCTTTGTATGATTTATTGCATGAGGGCTGTTTTTAAGATGGTGGTTCCAAGAAGACAGACCGAAAAGACCGGGGGCTCTTGTTCAGATTACACGTTTCGAACGACCATTTCCCGAGCTCCCGAATGAGAGGTATCAGTATCAGATGCCTTTCTATTGGGGGTTGCTGCAGAGAATAGTCACAAAGGGATAAGAAATATCACCCTTCTGAAATACTGATATTGAAGCCACCCACATTTGGCGGGCCTAAAATAATCCGGAGGAAAATAATTCAAAGCCGTGAAATCGAGGTATGAGAATGTGAATATTCAGAGTCAAGGCATCATTAAAAGATGTCGCTAGCTATTTAATTCATTCGTGTAAATCCCGCAAAGCTCTATAACATAATTTACTGGCCCCTCATCGACATTCAACAACCGTCCCTGCTTGACGTCCGACGAAATGGTGAATTGGTGCATATGAAGTTAAGTACCCGCACTTCGACCCAGTTAGTTGCTGCCGTACTCCTGCTGTGTTGACACGCCATCGACCATACTACCGCCCGCCGCCCGCCACCATCCGATCCACACGTGTTAGCACCGCCGGTCGCATTCTCCAGCGGCTTCTCAGATTACCTGAGCTGTCTATACACCGTTCGCGATCGTTTTGGATGCAATAAAATATTCCGAATTGCTGGGAATGGAGGATATCGCCGGAGATTGACCGTGGTACCTGGACCGATCCTCCTGGGCTACCGTCCGCTCCCGACTTGTCACGTCCGCTGCCGAGTGCTTCTGCGGGCCTGTTAGCGAAGAGTTTTAGTCCCCTTCGAGGAAGCTGAGTTAGAACCCGTTTATGTTGCGTCGCGACCCTCCTAGAGGCCGAAGCGTCGAAGCCCCAATGATGAGCCCCAGCCCACTTGGAAAATGACGAGTCGATTTCCCCCGGCTGATGTGTCTCAAAGGCCCCCTGGAGAAAGCCGAGTTGGAACCCTTCGGAGTCGTGTTTTGGTCCCCTTGGGGGCACGCTGAGTCGAGAACCCTCCAGGTTGAGTTTTGACCCTCCGAGAGACCGATGAGTTGCTTCCCCCGTTGAGTTGCAACCCGTCTCTAGGATGTCGTGTCAGAGCCCTTGGACGTTGAGTCTTGATCCGCCTCCAGGTGTCGAGTCAGAGCCCTCCGACGACGAGTTCCAGCCCTTTTTCCAGGTCGATGTGCCAAGGCCCTTCCGGTGTTGAGTTTCGACCCTTCTCCAAGTCGTAGAGTTGGGACCCGTTGACGAAGTGTTTCGAACCCCCTCCAGGATGCTGAGTCGCGTTCCCTTGACGGTGAGTTCTAGCCCACCTCGAGGATGTCGAGTTGAAACCCCTAAATGAACCAGGCCCGATAGAAATGAGGTCTCTCGTTTCGGTATTTCGTGTGGCGGAGTGATGACCTCGACGAGCGGGAGGTTAGTCTTGGTGAGTTGGGATAGTTGCTTACGGTTAGGCTTTGTCGGAAAAATGTATGATGGGGCTCACGCGTGCGTTCTGAATCTGCCTGCACGTGCTGGTGTCTGCGCTACTGTCTGCCGTCAGGTACAGCCACTTTCAAGCCTCGTCCTTTGTTGGATACCTTCATAGAAAGGTATTCGCGCTCTTGGGCCCTCTGGACTTGGCTTTGTGACTGCGGTACTCAGAGCACCGGACCTAGTGGGTTAGATCTGGAAACTCGCGGGTGGGCTTCCTCTGCGTTTCTGAAGCTCCTAGTTATTCGGAAAATGTAAATTTTGAGAACTACGTGAAAAATCAAGTAATTGAAATAAAATAGAATCGCGTTGAGATCGGGGTTCGGACCCTGCCGTAGAGTCGCAATTGTTGATCGGATTGATGGACACCCCCCCCCCCTCCTTGAAACTAATAATTTTGTTTTAGCGCCACGGCAGTTCCGGATATTTCCATGTAGAGTTGTCCCGGGAATGGAAACGTTCTTATTCGAAACCGATGAATTCATGCCGGTACCCAACGACGCCATCGTTCAGATAGGGACTTTGTAAAAATGAACTGTTATTAGGGCTCGATCAGGAATAGTGTAGACGGCGATTACTTCGTGTTAGGGTAAAGATTATTTTGACGCCTTTCCGCATCGGCTTTTCGACGAACACCCTGTATAGTCTATTCTCTGCGTTTTGTTTTTCCTGGCTGCGGCCTTCTCTCACAAATTGCTAAACAACAACGAACTAGCGCGTATACGGGGCGTGCTCAAAACGTTCTTCACATTAAATTAGTACCTTGACTTGAGTAATTGTTTCGCGTACACCATCGGTTCGAAAGTTTTTGGAAGGGCGAAATTTGGTTCAACATTTCCGGTTATAGGCACTTTCGATCATGGGAATCTTTCTGAGCGTTGGGGGCAATTCACGGCGAAAACAGGTTTAAAGCCCCCACAAAGGCCAGCTATATCCAATCCCTTCCAAACGGGCAAAAGAGAACCATAGCCCAAAAAGAGCGTTAGCCTTTGCAGTGTCTAGAAGCCGGGCCTAACCCTAACATAACCTTTAACACTAACATAAATGTTGGATCTGATTTAACCACAAAAAGAACTTTGAACCGCGAAAGCCAGCCGGAATTAAATGTCGGTCAAGGTGTAGAGTCAGGTGTTCGTCGGAGGGTTGGGGTGTTGGGACGTCTGAAATAATTAGGGGAAAGTTACCTCTTCGGTAATAGGTTAGATCTTTTAGATAATTTAGCCTGCGATGTGAAGGTAGGACTAGGTATAGGAGCGAGCCATTATTTAAACATTTTGAACTGTACATAGAAGTCAATAGATTGATGTTACGTTAAAATTTTATATTGTGTCTTATTGCGTTCAAACTTGTAGTCAGACCTGTCTCAACAATCTCGAGAGCTCTATAATCGAACAACAAGAAGGGAGGTACAACGGGATGTCGTCCTGATACTAGAGGATCATCGGCCAAGCGGTTCCAAAAGCGGGAAAAGTGATTTAATTCAAATAAGTTGAATTAAATGCCAGTATAATGGGTTGCCTACCCATTCAGGGGCCAAGACGATAGCTGGGGTCGTTTCAATATGAGCTTTCCTATACACGTTCGGAAAAAATCTTTTCAAAAATTATACCTACACGTCAAAACATTGCCTAGTTTTTTACGTCTCCTTTGACACCCTGTATGTGTCGATGAGGATATAATGTGTGACACTATTTGATGGTCAATGAATGGTGGTGAATGGTCAATGGCCTTCCACGATTCAAATCATTTCAAAATTAACAAATTGTTTTCAAATCATAACATTTTGGAGAAACCTCAAATTTTTAGGTGGAACGGGTAACGGGTCAATTTACCATCTAACTTTATCCCGTGGGCATTAGGCAATTGATTTCTGGAGCACTTTGAAGTCAATGGTCAGTGAGGTAGGCTTCTCTGTTATCAATCCTTATCGTTCGTACCTTGTCTTTCTGCCTGTTTTCATGTTTTTTCTCTGTCTGTCTGTCTGCCTGTCGCAGAAAGGCCGGCTTATTGTTTAATCATAGTTTAATGAGATCAAAACTAATAATTAGATAGAGATTGATAACACAGGAGCACCACATTCGACGTCGAGGTGTCCCAGGCGGCCTTTTCCCAGTTCAATAGGATTGACTATACCTACCTATCTCTATGGTTGTATATTATGTATATTATAGCACGTTATGATTGACCGTGCGTGTTCAACAACACCGTAACAACAGCAATTAACAGATAATCATCAAAAGTATCTACTTAATATTAATTTTGATTTTGTGACCTACCTTTTAATTTTATCTTTTAAACTCATTGCTCAATCTCAAAAGTACACCTAATGAATGTCACCGGAAAAGATTGACCAACAGTTTCAAGATATTTAATTGTATATGTACCCAAAACTAGTCAATCAAGGTAAAAAATTTAACACCTCCTGAAGGTTGAAATCTTTGTTATAAAATTGGTCTTCCAAAATTTCACAAAAATCTATATTTGTTTCAAAAACGAATCCAGAATCATGGAGAAGTGACAGCCGTTAGATTTGATCAAGTTTTTGACAAAAGCCATAAGGAAATCGATCGCTTCACCTTGGGGACGCGACGCAAAAAAATTAATCACGATTTTCAGGCAATCGAGGTTTAGTCATCAAACTTCTTTTCAGCTTAACCTTAAGCTAACTCGATTGATATTACGCATACTCACTCATACCTTCATCGATAATTTGCAAATGAGTTAAATAATTAAAATATGTAAGTTTTCCTTTCACCGGAAATCTTTGAGCAGCCAGACTGGGCACGCCTATAATGTTACAGTTATGGGTACCTAAGTATACAAACAAAAATATAGACTCTGCAGACTCTAAAACAATTGTAGCAATTACTAGTGATGACGTATTGGTTGCTTTATTATTGTCCTGATTCGTTACGTTACCCAAATTTCGAAACAAAAAATATTGTTGTGGGTACCTACGCGAGCCACATATTATATTAGCTTGGTATGACGAGACAAAAATATCCATCAATTTTTTTATGGTTTCAACCTTGCAGTTTTTACACCTGAGCAGTAATGGTTTTTCTACCATGCCAAATTGTTACATTATAGTCGCTGCTTTCTATGACCCCTCCATAGTGGGTTGAACTTAAGTAGATTCATGCTAAAATTGTCATTGACATCTCTAGATCTGAAACGAATCTTCACTTAAACGCGACTAAACGTCTTTGTGAATGGTAAAGGTATAATGTCATGTAGAAATTTCAAAGTTGTATAATGAGCAAAGCTCTGAGAGTACGAGTACCTACAGCGAACTTAGCGCTATTATTTACCTACACAAGTCTCGAGACTTTTAAGAGGTATATTATTATTGAGACTATTAACTATTATACAATGAGTTTCTACTACTTTGATTAAGTTGCTCAAGCTCGTATGACCATGAATTTGGAAGACAAATAATATTATATTACATAAGTATGAGTGTGCGACAAAATACATTGACAGTTTCAGGAAATGTCCACACTCATAACTAAGTAGGTATGGGTGTATAAGGAACGAGAATGAAAGCAAATAAGACAATTTCTCAGCTTGGTCGGCACGTTTTGATCTGCAACTTCGCCTATCATAGTGTCCCATCTAGAATCCATTTATACCTCGATTTATAACTAGTTCAAATGGGGTCATAGGGTGCAGGTCATTTTTTAAGGCCAAGAAAAATCGCTCTGCACTTCTTTTCTGCGTTTATTTCTCATTTGTTTTTAATAATTTGAGCATGAACTACAGCCTAATTATCCACAAATTGGGTCGTGCTCGTTACTTGTTACTTGGGTTATTTACTGACACGCTGTTACAGTTACAGCATAGCCACAATACAGGCTGTCTTGAGAGTTAGCCTGCCAAACTTCAGCAGCAGATTCTATGATTATCAATAAAAAAAGTCCTCATAAACATGGTTTGAAAAATGTGTCATAGGGAGCTAGAGCCCCATAAGGGTGAGTCCCTTGAGATGGTCTTTATTCAATATCTCCAAAACCAGTTGAGGTAAAATGATAAAATTTACGCATCTACTAATAGTTTTATGTTCAACAAGAAGGGGTCAAAATAATTTCAAAATTTCCAACAAGGGTGGGTTCAACCTAGGTAGAAGGGGGATAAAAAAGACCCCTTACTTTTTTGCGTGTATTTTTTGCAATTTTGATATGATTTCATGAAATGATCAAACTTTATTTTGAAAAAAGTCCTATTATTGAACATTGATAAGATGCACTGTTTCCGAGTAATATTGACATGAACATTTCAATACATATGTCCAGAAACGTATACAAAAGACTGATTTTTGCTTCCGTGCCGCAGGAAATTTTGTAATTGTCGATTTGTATACATTATTATATTATAATGGAAATAAAAAAAAATTGAAAAAATTCATTTGAAAATGGGTTCTTGAAATGCGTTTTATGGCCTGTATTAGAATGTTCATATCGATTTTACTCGGAAATGCTGCATCTTGTCGATGGTCAACAAGAGTACCTTTTACTAAGAAAAAAAACTCTAAAATTTCATAAAATTATATCAAAGTAGGAAAAAAATAACATGCAAAAAAAGTTCGTTCGTTATCCTTTACAATTGAAAAAATACACGCAAAAGAGTAAGGGTGGGTCCTTTTTACCTCCTCTCCCTAGGTTGAACCCACCCCCTAGTTAGCAGATGTGCCCAATTTATTCATTCAACCGAGACTAGTTTCGGAGCTATTAAATAAAAACCATCTTCAGGGACCTACCCTTAGGGGGCTCTAGCTCCCTTTTGAAGCATTTTTCAAACCATATTTATAAACCATATAACTTTTTTTATTATTGATCATAGAATCTGCTGCTGAAGTTTGGCAGGCTAATTTCGGGACATCCTGTAGAGCGGAGTTTATCGAGTTTGTTTCTACCATTCAATAAGACTTGATCAATCTGAACGACACTTAGTGGAACGCGAATAAGATTCTGTATCTTATTGCAGTATACAGAGTGTTCAAAAAAAACTTTCTAACTTTTTTGACACTCTGTATTCAAAAATTTCAAACTATGCGGTTTTTTATTGTGAGTCCGACTGTGTATTATTTGATATCAGATTATGATCATATACAGGACGTTCATCCTTAACTCAAACTTTCTACCTCAGATTTCTTGCCACAAAAGTTTTTTTCGGGAAAACGCCGAAATAGGTCGATTTTTGTTTTGCATATAGGATATCTGTACATATCTAGGACACGCATTGCTGGATTTCCATCTTCAACCCCTACCCTACTTCAAAATTTCAAATAGCATTACCTCTCTTGTGATGCATCAAATTGAATGTATTCAAATTTTCATTCTAACAAGCAATTCTTCCATATTTCAATTTTTTCTCGAACCGCTCCCCGAATCCTGAGAATTCTTCAACTGTTTATCAAAGAAAGTTTTTTCTAGTATCTAGTAACTCCCGATTTTTCAGAATAGATTTTCTAAAAAAGTCGATTTTTATTTCGAGAGGAACATCTAAAACACGTATATTATATTACCACATTTCAATCTGTCCCCACCCTACCCTGCTTCAAAGGGATTAGGATTAGGATATCGGTTTTAAACTTTTCAAAATATGTTTGGCAGAAAACGAATTTCATCACCTTTGATTTAATGTAGAACCACAAAAGGATAGGTTATGCCGTTTGAAGTTTCAAAGTAGAGGGTAAGGTGGAGGCGAAGGGGCTGAAAATGAAACTTTAGCAAGACGTGCCCTAGATGTCCCCCTCAAGATGAAAATCGACCTATTTCGGCGTCTTTCTAGAGAAAAATTTGGTGACGGGAAATCTGGGGCGGTAAGTTTGAAAATGAACATGAACACTCCGTATCGTATGTGTATATGATAAAAATTTAATATAAAATAATATACCTACAGGTGTTTTGATGGAAACAAGCCACCCTAAATAAATTTTTGCTTGGTGAAGTTTAGAAAATTTCCCGAGACCCGTCGATTTTGGTTTCGAGGGGGACATCTAAAGCATATATTGGAAAATTTCTATCATCAACCCCCTCACCTTCACCCACTCCAATTTCGAAATCCCAAACGACACCACCTACCTCGCGAAACACCAAAGTGGAGAGAATGAAATTCTCTTTTTGAAAAAAATATTCTCAATTTTTTTAACCCCACCCCTCTTTTTTCTAAAATTCTCTTGAAGGTCTAATTTATTATTCTCGACCCCTAAATTCTCTTCAACTCAGTCACTTCCATCCTAAATAGCGTATCAAAAAGTAAAATTTTTGGTGAAAAACGTGCTACCCAAATTCACCCCTTTGCTCTACAAGACACCACTTACTTATTTCTAATACATCAAATTGAAGAGAATTGAATTGTTTTTCTGGAAACAATTTTTTGAAATTTTCAACCCCTCCGCCATTAAATTGGACATTTGGAGTATTTTAGGAGGGAAATGGGAGATTTTAAAAATTTCGAAAAAATGTTGTGGAAGAGAATTCGATTTCCTTCAATTAGATGTTTCACAAATTTCGAGGGTGGGGTGGGTAGGGGTGAGGGGGTTGAAGACAGAAATTTGACAATGTATGCTTTGAATGTCCTCAAAACAAAAATCTACGGATCCCGGGAAATTTTCTAAATTCCACCTGGCAAAAATTTATTCAGAGTGGCTCGTTTCTATTTAAACAGCCTGTATATTCGAACTTGGAATAAAAAACTGCATATTCAATATTCAAGTACAGAGTGTCAATTTTTTTTTTAGGTTTCAGGTCATGTCATACCTGAAGCCGGAAGGGTTAAGGGAAAAACCGTTCATGAATTTGGTGCTTGGGATCGATGTGAAGTACTCACTTGCCATATGGTCTGCTATTGGTTCATGATAATCAAGTTTAGATACCTGTATCGAAAAACTACGACCCTCCATTAGCGTACCTCACGTACTTACCTAAATAAACATAATTATATTGTCACATGTATGATCTGACGTCAGCCCCCCCCCCACACGATCAAAAATGCCGCAGCCCTCAACCCTATCGTGACATGGTGGAGACGCCGGCGACCATACATGTGACAATATGATACAAAATAGGGTAGAGCCAGATTTAGTTCAGAAGACAGGTAAGCTAACGCAATTTAAACAAGTTTGAATCTAGAATCAAGTCTAGATGATGGCCTACCAGTCTAGGGGCCCTATTCTTGAAACGGGGAACAGAGTTCACATGTGTGGTTGCTAGGCAAGGACCAATCATAGCTCTCCTTGCATAGCAACACAGCATGAGAACTTTGTTCCGCGTTTCAAGAATGAAGCCCCTGGAGTGTAAACAAATCTCAATGGTGGAATGGATCTTAATATACGTATCTGAGCGAAACGAGCTCATGTAAGATTTTATACATAATTATATAAAACGCGAAAATCTGAACCATTCTACGTCGACATTCTCCTTTTTGACCTGATCAAATCTTCCATAAATACAGAACATGGAACATGCATGTGATATTGCTTTTGTATCGCATTAATTATTGCAGCTCTCAAGACTGGAACTTTTACCCCGGGGCGAAAATTGAATGCCACGCAATAAGTATTTCGCAATACCCCAACAACCGGCACTTTGTGCGACCGAGCTGAGCCCACCTTACAGGATCAACACCATACAGAAACAACTCACCTGAAAAAATGTGCCGTAACAGGTGGATGGGCTACCTGTATATGGACAACATGAATGAATACATCCGAGATTAAGTCTCGTTGATATTTCGTGTACCCTTTAGAACTCATGATGCACTTTCACTCTATACACCCGTATAAACTTTCACTATATACTTATACACATACATACATAGGTGAATTTACCTTTTATATCGCACACAGTATAAATTTATGTATGCCCCTTTAATCATCATATGAGCAGAAACATTGAATGTAGGCCTGAAAAAAAATTCCAAACAGGTACCTATGGAGAAAAACCGTGATTATCTTTCATAGTTAAATTATGACAGTGCAGTTCAGGACGTACTAAATGCAAAAATAAATATTTATGGTGCGAGGAAAAAGTATATTTTACTGGGTCATCAAGCCGGGTGATCTAGATTGTTATGCACGTGAACCGAATTCCTAATCTTATTAGAATTTTTTGCAGGTACCTAGTTGAAGAACCAACTCAAAGTGCATCACCAGAAATTTGAATATAATAAAAGAAACTTCGTTTGTTACTTACTTGCAACAATGATGGTCGTTATTAATAAACAAGACGACTATAAAACTGCACGTAGATCTGGGTCGCACCGCACCGCTTGCATGTGTAATACCTTTCAACAATTAAAAAAAGGATTGTTTTATTGTTTTGTTATTTTAAATTAACAAATTGTCGTTGCATGTGCGGCTGGTCTTGATATTTTGCGGATTTCTATTCCATTTTTGATGTTTTATGAACATACGAAATTCGTGTTGCTTAATTGAAAGATGACAGCCGTACGACAATCACTCTTCTGTCCTGCTACACACCGGAAGTGTAAGGAAAAGGAAATTATGGCAGATGAATGCGCGTTCTTATACAAATGCAGCTATTTACATTTAGAATGACTGCGTGGTGCTTAATTTGTTGATTGTTGTTGTTCTCGTGTGAACGTCACGCAAAAATTAGAAGTATTGAAAGTGCAGATTAAAAGCAAGTTAAAAGTAACTTTCTTATTTACTTAGGTATTATTATTATAGTGCTGTTTATATACCTACTCAGATCGTTAGAATAAATTCATCAACGGCTTCTTTCTGATAATTTAAGTACGAACTCTGCATGATAAAATTGAAACATAATTTGCCGATGGGTCGTATTTATAGTCAGGTCTTATGAGACATGAAACTGTCTAAGGACTCTTAGGCTGTATACGCAGGGTATCAATATTTCTCCCTAAAGAATAAAGAGATATAGAGATTTTGATGTGATTCCATTAAATGTTTGTCCACCTTGTTTCCGTTTGGATTACCCCACATTGTTTTCGGAGCCCAATAGCCCTAAAACACTAGAAAAGTTTCTAAAGGATTACTGGGGCATTTTTTGACAAACAAAAAAATTATCAACTGTTTTATAATTTAATTTCGAGATACGTAGAAAATTAGGTACAGAGCCGTTTTTTGAAAAAATGTGGAGATATCGGAATGTTTCGGTGACAGTTTCGAAATGGCGGTGACATTTATTTGGACCCAACGTGCTTGATTTTTACCCGATTTGTAAAGTTCTTTTTTGTAGAAAGACGTGGATTCATATTTTCTATCCTCTGCTGTCATCGGTTATCATTTATATCAATCTGTTTGACCGCAATTAGTAAGAAACTGAAAATTATGATGACATTCAGTTCTATAGGTTCCTCGACTATTTCTCAACCTAATTCAAGTTCTATCGATCCTAACAGCATCTACAAAAATGAAGTTTACTAAAAACTTAGCTTGCGGGTAAAATATTGGCTACAGTGATACAGTAGGGTAGAGAAGAGCGATATTCACGAAAAATTGACAAATTAAGAAGTAAAGTGCTGTGTGATTTTCCAGTTATATAACTTTTTTGGCATATGAAGACACTGGAATGCTTTGGTACCAATTTTAAAATGGCGTCGTTCCAAAATGGCGGCCATTTGATTTCAGACATGAATTGATACTCAACTAACGCCTACTTTCACTCGATTATCAAACCGATTTGATCATCCATGGATTGACGTTCTCTATTAGCTGTTGTCAGTAGAGAGAGAAGAGGGCGACTGAATCAAGTCTCATTACCTGTAATTACAGAGGAGGTAATTACGACGTCGGTAATTAGACCGGTCCTACCGCTCTACAGTACACTCTTTAGGGTACGACGCCGGGTGCTATAGAGACGTGATATGGGTCAGGATCCTGAAACCGAGCTCATTAATTATTGAGGTAATTACTAGAGAGGTAATAACACCCTGAGAGTATGTGCACACCAGTTTTACCGTTGCGAGCTTGAACCCGCGGTTTACCTGGACCGTCGCTTTCCTCCTCCTCCTCCTCTTCATGCCTACCGCTGCAGGTGCAAGCAGAGGCAGTGGTAGGTGAGCGTGCCAACACGCTTTCTCAGTCGAACCTTCGTCGTTTCCATTTGTTCTGCGGTTGAAGGAGCGAGATGGAGCGTACGGGTCGCGTTCCCTCCTCGTGTACATAGCTCCACCGATGCAAGCCTCTAGAGACAATGGCAGGTGCATGTGCCATCGTGTCTTCTCAGTCGAACCTCCTCCGACACCGTTTGCGCTATATTGGTAAGAGCGAGATGAAGCGCTGCCATCCTCTTAACACAGCTCGACCAAGCGCACAGCGGTAGGTCTTCTCCTCTCGCGCTCGGTTCTACCTGCTCTGCACGGCACAAAACCGCCGGATCGTGTTTTATGGCTGCTTCCAATCGAACATGCGAAGGAGTCACAAAGGTAGGTCCTTCGCAAGGTCCTGATGGTCGGAGGTCCTTGCACATATTGGGGGCATGAGCGCTGCATCTGAGAGAGAGAGAGAGAGAGAGAGAGAGAGAGAGAGAGAGAGAGAGAGAGCTATTTCGCTCCCCATCTCTGTCTATCATCCTATGCGCTGGCGGTCCAGCCAAACGCAGGTGTTTATGCATCGGTGAAATCGGTGTACGGTTTCATTTATCGACGCTCACAACATGGGAACGAAGGGATGCACGGCGCTTTAAAAAAATCAATGAGAGGAGGTACCTAATTTTTCCATATGACCGCTACGTCGCAATGTTTTAATCATAGCAAGGAGGGAGAATATGAAATAGATATGGAAGCAGAGGTGAGGCGCACAGCGTTTTAAAAAAATTAGATGAGGTACCTAATTTTTCTGAGATGAGATATCTAATTTTTCTATATGCTCGCTACGTCGGAATGTATTAACCAAAACAAGTCGACATGCTCTGGACAGATGAACCGATACATAGCTAACTGTTGTACTAATCATCATGATGTTTTTGATGGTAGGGGGTAATAGATACCTCGGTACATCATCTAGCTGTGTTTTAACGGTCATTTTTACCTTCGTCACAATTCAAAAATTCAAATATTCAAATCCGGTATTGGTATGATATCCCCTGCCAGAGGGTGGAGGGTAGGGAGCGGCGGGTGGTAAACCGGGATTGTTCGATGAGGTGAGCGAAACTGCAGGTTAGATATAGCTCGTCTATGGATTGTAAACCGGCGAATTAAGGGCTTTTTCTCGCGAGAAGACCTAAGCGCCGCATGTGACAAAGCGCGCTATATCGGCTCCATCCCTGTCTATCATCCCACAGCGACATGGATATATTTGAGGCCTGTTAGATGCATAAGGTGAGGTTTCCGACCGAGGGTCTGCAGGTATAAAGTGCTATTATCATACAAAACCGATAGGTACCTGTTCTTTAAAAAATTCATGCTCTCAAAGCTCGGGGTATATTATAGAATTATGTGCCATCATAGTTTCGAGGAAAATGGTGATATGATGATGGTGTATGGAGATAATTCTACGAGCATTTTGGAAAAACCATTTAGCAACACAACGAGACGGCTTCTATACCACTTTCTAAAGCATGGGGAAGCAGTGCCACTTGAATGAAAACTACGAGTGCACTCGCTTTTTTTTTATAAACCCAGCTGTGAATGAGCATAATGAGCACCGTTTACCTGGGTTCGCATGGTTTAGCTGTAAAGATGTTGTGGGGTATGAGACAGTTCGGCATGCGTTAATTAGCAGTAGCCGTTGAAAAAAACCAGGCAATCATTTTTTCAGGAGTTTTATTCAAAAATTAATACATGTCTTCAGTCGTTCATAATCCGATAATACATCGTCGTAGTGTAGTTCGAGGAACTCTAGCATGCATGAAACTTTTTCATTAGATTTGAAACCAGCCAAAATCTGTTTGAGAACTTTATACATAGAAACGTTCGAGTTCGATACATCGCTCGTTATTTTAAAGGAGCTTGATAATAAATCAGTATAAAATTTTTTAAAATTCATTGATTCTAGAGCCTCTAATCTATAGCTAATGATATCTCTCATTCGTGCAATTTGTTGTAGAAAATTTTCATGCAGATAGACGGTCTGGGCCCTGCTATGTAGATGTCCGATGCCTGCAGATGAACCCAATTTTAGAGTATAGTTCTCGAAAATTTTCATATCACCATTCGGAACGTTCGAAGTTGATGCAGTCGAAGAGGGTAAGAGCTCTATTAATTCACTCCATTCCCGCATGGTGAAAGATATTCGGCTCGAATTTGCATGCGATATGATGATGATTGCTGGTGAGAGTCCTCTGGCGATGCTAAGCCCAACTCGTATCCTTGCAGCTGATCCGTTCAGAGTTGTTTGATATAGTAATTCGGTCTCTTGAACGATGGCTTCGTCATAATACCGTAACATTTTTTCGATAGACTGCCAGGGGCTGAACAAGGTGGGCATCTCTCTTTGTTTGACGTTGGTGCTGGCGATGCTATGGAGATGTTTACGATGCTTATAATGCTAGTTGCTTATCTCGATATGCCGGTGATGATCCTTACGTTGATATGACGATAGAGGTGATGATGCTTGCGATGATATGACGATAGCGAGGGTGATGAATATGATAATATGACGTTGTTTTATGATGAAATAACGTTAGCGGTGATGATGCTTGTGATGATATGGCGATAGCGGTGATGATCCTTACGTTGATATGACGATAGAGATGATGATGCTTGCGATGATATGACGATAACAGTGATGTTGCTTTATGATGATATGGAGTTGCTGGTGATGTTATCACGTTGTTGGTGATGATGGCTACGTTGCTTATGGCGATAGCGCTGATGGAGTTTATGACGGCTGTGATCGGGACGTTTTTGCTCCAGACACCTTATTTCACCGGCTCTCTGACGTTAAGTGTGATCGACGAGGTTGCTGGTTCAAACAACGTCTGCTCTCGCAATCCACCCTCGATCGGGCATGCCCAAATATTTAACGTAAAGCCTCGAACCGGTTTTTTTCAAAACTTTTTCCACCAGATAGATCTCGGGATGTTTAGTTTTCTGTAGTTCTCGTTCGTAAAAACATCCCATGATCGGCGAACCCTTTAGATCTTCAATAAGATATGTAGGTGGATTGCTATTCGGTTTCACTCGTCTGATGCGAAACAGCTCCGTCGTCCAGTTGGGGGTATAACCTTTTTCAAAAAGTACTTTGTATTTACCCAGACGCGCTAGCAGCCCATGCCGACTCGGCGCTTAAATGATTCTATTAATCTATCCATCTATAATATGCCTCATTAGATCAGCCGGCTGAACCATGCCTAATTCCACATGGTCGTCGGTTAAAACATCACGAGCTGATTATGGCATGACGAGCTGCCAGTTAAATCATGACGTCACTGTTGACAGCTCATGCCGACTTATGGCATGACGCGCTGGTGGTTAAAGCATGACGTCACTGTTGACAGCTCATGCCGACTTATGGCATGACGCGGTGGTGGTTAAAGCATGACGTCACTGTTGACAGCTCATGCCGACTTATGGCATGACGCGGTGGTGGTTAAAGCATGACGTCACTGTTGACAGCTCATGCCGACTTATGGCATGACGCGGTGGTGGTTAAAGCATGACGTCACTGTTGACAGCTCATGCCGACTTATGGCATGACGCGGTGGTGGTTAAAGCATGACGTCACTGTTGACAGCTCATGCCGACTTATGGCATGACGCGGTGGTGGTTAAAGCATGACGTCACTGTTGACAGCTCATGCCGACTTATGGCATGACGCGGTGGTGGTTAAAGCATGACGTCACTGTTGACAGCTCATGCCGACTTATGGCATGACGCGGTGGTGGTTAAAGCATGACGTCACTGTTGACAGCTCATGCCGACTTATGGCATGACGCGGTGGTGGTTAAAGCATGACGTCACTGTTGACAGCTCATGCCGACTTATGGCATGACGCGGTGGTGGTTAAAGCATGACGTCACTGTTGACAGCTCATGCCGACTTATGGCATGATGCGCTGGTGGTTAAAGCATGACGTCACTGTTGACAGCTCATGCCGACCCGATGCTTAAATGATTCTATTAATCTATCCATCTATAATATACCTCAATAGATCATCCAGCTGAACCTTGCCTAATTCCGCATGGTCGTCGGTTAAAACATCACGAGCTGATTATGGCATGACGAGCTGTTGGGTAAGGCATGACGTCATTGCTAGCAGCCCATGCCGACCCGACGCTTAAAACGTGATGATCTAGGTGATATGGCATGACGACTGATGGTTAATGCACAGCGCTTTGACTCTCAGACCATGCCGTCTCTACGGATAAAACATGTCGACTAGTGCTGCTGGCACATGTCAAATTATCTAGCAGAGCATGCCGACTTGTTATGGTTGAAACATTGCACCATAGCGGTTATAGCTATAAAACCTCGAACACCTCCGATTAATAGCCAGTCGCGAGCGATCTTTGTTCAGTGAATGAAGCTGCTGATCCTGAAAGAAACATGAGAAATCAAATTAGTTCTGAAACAATTCAAAAGGCTGTAGCCGAAGTCCGACGTGGTGGCTCGCGCAGAGCGATCGCTAGGTCATTATGTATTCCCGCATCTACACTGGGGCGGCTGTTGCGACGGGTTAAGAAAGTGAACGGCGTGTATGTCTATAATCCAAATATCGGGAATAGGAGAATCTTCTCAAAAGATGAGGAGTTGATGCTCGCTGATTATATCAAAGCAGCATCGAAAATGCCACATGGCGTGACACGCAAGCACATGTGTAAATTCGCTCTAGAACAGGCTAGGCTGCTAAACAAGAGCTATCCACAACGCTGGGATAAACAACAAGCAGCATCTTTTGATTGGTGCAGAGGATTCATGAAACGGCATCCAGACATTTCACTTAGAGGTTGCAGGGAACGCAATTTGCAGCAAGTGGTAGATCCTGACAAAGCGGCTGAGACCGTCTCTTGTAAAAATCTCGAGACTTTTGACGTCAGCTCGAATAATTCGACTATGGTTATGAAGTATCCAACCAAAGCTTCCTCGAATACGTCGCTACAGCTCCTAGCATCATCAGGGCCTCAACCGGGACCTTCGCCAGTGCTGTCATCATCAGCCAGCATGATATCGGAACCATCAGATGTGTATGATGACGAGGATGCAGATGGTTATGAAAGAGCAAATGAGGACTCCACTACCAAGTTCTCCGGTAATAAAGAAGATTTTCACAGCTCTCAGGTTGGGACGTCCAAAGCCTATAATTATGTTAGCGTGTTCAGACCACGTTTTTCATCGGGAGATCAAGTCAAATCACGTCTCGCTTCTAAATATGCGAACACTGCTAAATCCTCGGAGGACTCTGTCTTGAAAGCTGATAGTGACGATGTGTTATACGATAGCTCTGGTGATTTCAACGCTGCCAAAGAACTTTCTTCGAGTTCGCTTATCAATCCGCGTACGGGGTATAAAAATGCATATGAGCGCCGTTTTTCATCTGAGGACGAGGATCAAAACATGTGGTGTAAGAGCTTCAGTAATACAAAAGAAGTTTCTTCAAGGGCGCGACTTACACCGAGTGGCGGATATCAGAATGCGTACAAGCACTGTTTTTCATCTAAGGATGAAGATAAGAGGTGTTCGGGGAGCGACTTCGAGAACATTGATGATCGTGCGGGGAATGGCTCCTTTATGAATGATATGGGACGACGGCGATTTGCGAAGAGGTCCCTAGTAGGTGAATATTTCACTGACATAAATGGCGTTATAGATCGATTAGTAACATTGAGTGCACAGCGGAACACCGGGGACGTCGGAGTCGTCCGAGAAATAGTATCGCTGGAAAAAATTCTCCGAGATGCTGAAGTAATATACTAACATTTTTTTTTTGGATACCCTCATTAGCGTAAAAATGTCCATATTTTATTCACGATCGAATGGGACATTGATCGGAAATTTGTATCAACTAATACCTAATACCTACCTACCTACCTAGCCATTTAAAGATCTAGTGAATATTTCCGTGGAAATAAAGATATTGAACACTTTTGAATAGAGCATATTTCTTTCACTGTCATAATCACCAATCCTATATGCCTGGTTGTGATGCCCATACTTGTCTCAATAGCGAATCATAAGGTGAGGGTTTGCGGAATGCCTGCCTCATGGACACATTCATATTTATCAAAAAAAAAAGAAAAGAAAAGAAAAAAGAATTCAGAGATGTCAAATAAATAGAGTGAGCTCGCGCGAAAGAATAGTCTCGACTGTAGAAACCCTCCAAAGCTCTTGTACTTTTTATCCCACCCGAATCAGTCCGGGCAGAGTCCAATTCCGGCTCTGTTAGAAGTCTATAATCTCTCATTCAATATATAAAAATGGTGCATTCCTTGATGCTAGAACATGGTATGCAAGGTGAGACATCCTTTTTGGCTCCCTTTTACTTCTCCTGAGCCACATCAATTCGGATGATAGCCTTACCCACTTCGAAGGAACGTCTACCGTATTTGGCGAGACAAATCAAAAATTTATATTTTTGCAATCACTGCGGGTACTAGCTACTGTAGCATCATGCATTTTTGCAGATTTTGGCCATGCAATGAGTTGCTAGAGACAAATTTCCCTGGCAACTCCCTGCACAAAAGAGGCGAAGCAGCACCTAATTCGAGCTGTATATCAAGTCAGGGAGATATTATAAATACAAATTTTTTATATGGTTTGCGGAAATCTCTGAGCTTTCGAGTAAACTAGATAATATTATCCTATCCAATTTTATTCAGAAAATCAGATAAAACATATAAAACATGTTTCACCCTCTAGCTTATCGTCAAAACCGATGAATTATTCTCGGAAATGCTTGCAAATACCTTCAAACATGTGAATGAAAATTTCTATGCTCTTGCTAGTACGATAAAATCCATCGTGTTTAACACTTGGGGGATATGGAAGATGCCGGTTCTCCGGTCATTTGGTTGGATTTTTTCCAACATTCCCATCTCAGATGGGGGGTTTTTTCGAGTCGAACTTTGCGGTCGAGGATGGATTACGAGAGCAGATGTTGTTTGAACCGTCAACCTCGTCGATCACGCTTATCATCAGAGAGCTTGCGAAGTAAGCTATCTGGAGCGTAGTGTTCCGACCATCGTATTATTTAAAATTATCGTAGCGAGAATAATCCAGCTTATTATACATGATTTTCTCTTAAATCAATGCTTTCATACGTATATCATTTTCTTTTCTTTCCGTATGTGGTTATTTTGAAGCGAACTTGGGTATTTAGGCAAATACTTATCACTCTATACTCTACTATTTTCACGCAAGCATCCTGGGTTGAAAAAAATTATTCAGTGCTGATATTTTCCAACTCATGGCACTATGGCATGCAAAAGAAAGAAGTAGCTTTCAATTAAGTTTCTACATAAATATTTACTATATAATTAACTCCATTAATAGGTCTGAAAGAGCGTGCGCCCGAAGCTTCTCCTATAATACCTGCATATGGCCAGGACTATGTAGGTACCTGCATCAAAACAGGTGGCATGGCTGGGATTTCTTCGCGAGCTCCGAGATTCTTCTACGGTCCTCATTATGATGTCATCGCTCGAAATTGCGCTGTTTTGTTCGACCCGGGGACAAAGAGAGATGCCCACCTTGTTCAGCCCCTGGCAGTCTATCGAAAAAATGTTACGGTATTATGACGAAGCCATCGTTCAAGAGACCGAATTACTATATCAAACAACTCTGAACGGATCAGCTGCAAGGATACGAGTTGGGCTTAGCATCGCCAGAGGACTCTCACCAGCAATCATCATCATATCGCATGCAAATTCGAGCCGAATATCTTTCACCATGCGGGAATGGAGTGAATTAATAGAGCTCTTACCCTCTTCGACTGCATCAACTTCGAACGTTCCGAATGGTGATATGAAAATTTTCGAGAACTATACTCTAAAATTGGGTTCATCTGCAGGCATCGGACATCTACATAGCAGGGCCCAGACCGTCTATCTGCATGAAAATTTTCTACAACAAATTGCACGAATGAGAGATATCATTAGCTATAGATTAGAGGCTCTAGAATCAATGAATTTTAAAAAATTTTATACTGATTTATTATCAAGCTCCTTTAAAATAACGAGCGATGTATCGAACTCGAACGTTTCTATGTATAAAGTTCTCAAACAGATTTTGGCTGGTTTCAAATCTAATGAAAAAGTTTCATGCATGCTAGAGTTCCTCGAACTACACTACGACGATGTATTATCGGATTATGAACGACTGAAGACATGTATTAATTTTTGAATAAAACTCTGAAAAAATGATTGCCTGGTTTTTTTCAACGGCTACTGCTAATTAACGCATGCCGAACTGTCTCATACCCCACAACATCTTTACAGCTAAACCATGCGAACCCAGGTAAACGGTGCTCATTATGCTCATTCACAGCTGGGTTTATAAAAAAAAAGCGAGTGCACTCGTAGTTTTCATTCAAGTGGCACTGCTTCCCCATGCTTTAGAAAGTGGTATAGAAGCCGTCTCGTTGTGTTGCTAAATGGTTTTTCCAAAATGCTCGTAGAATTATCTCCATACACCATCATCATATCACCATTTTCCTCGAAACTATGATGGCACATAATTCTATAATATACCCCGAGCTTTGAGAGCATGAATTTTTTAAAGAACAGGTACCTATCGGTTTTGTATGATAATAGCACTTTATACCTGCAGACCCTCGGTCGGAAACCTCACCTTATGCATCTAACAGGCCTCAAATATATCCATGTCGCTGTGGGATGATAGACAGGGATGGAGCCGATATAGCGCGCTTTGTCACATGCGGCGCTTAGGTCTTCTCGCGAGAAAAAGCCCTTAATTCGCCGGTTTACAATCCATAGACGAGCTATATCTAACCTGCAGTTTCGCTCACCTCATCGAACAATCCCGGTTTACCACCCGCCGCTCCCTACCCTCCACCCTCTGGCAGGGGATATCATACCAATACCGGATTTGAATATTTGAATTTTTGAATTGTGACGAAGGTAAAAATGACCGTTAAAACACAGCTAGATGATGTACCGAGGTATCTATTACCCCCTACCATCAAAAACATCATGATGATTAGTACAACAGTTAGCTATGTATCGGTTCATCTGTCCAGAGCATGTCGACTTGTTTTGGTTAATACATTCCGACGTAGCGAGCATATAGAAAAATTAGATATCTCATCTCAGAAAAATTAGGTACCTCATCTAATTTTTTTAAAACGCTGTGCGCCTCACCTCTGCTTCCATATCTATTTCATATTCTCCCTCCTTGCTATGATTAAAACATTGCGACGTAGCGGTCATATGGAAAAATTAGGTACCTCCTCTCATTGATTTTTTTAAAGCGCCGTGCATCCCTTCGTTCCCATGTTGTGAGCGTCGATAAATGAAACCGTACACCGATTTCACCGATGCATAAACACCTGCGTTTGGCTGGACCGCCAGCGCATAGGATGATAGACAGAGATGGGGAGCGAAATAGCTCTCTCTCTCTCTCTCTCTCTCTCTCTCTCTCTCTCTCTCTCTCTCTCTCTCTCTCTCTCTCAGATGCAGCGCTCATGCCCCCAATATGTGCAAGGACCTCCGACCATCAGGACCTTGCGAAGGACCTACCTTTGTGACTCCTTCGCATGTTCGATTGGAAGCAGCCATAAAACACGATCCGGCGGTTTTGTGCCGTGCAGAGCAGGTAGAACCGAGCGCGAGAGGAGAAGACCTACCGCTGTGCGCTTGGTCGAGCTGTGTTAAGAGGATGGCAGCGCTTCATCTCGCTCTTACCAATATAGCGCAAACGGTGTCGGAGGAGGTTCGACTGAGAAGACACGATGGCACATGCACCTGCCATTGTCTCTAGAGGCTTGCATCGGTGGAGCTATGTACACGAGGAGGGAACGCGACCCGTACGCTCCATCTCGCTCCTTCAACCGCAGAACAAATGGAAACGACGAAGGTTCGACTGAGAAAGCGTGTTGGCACGCTCACCTACCACTGCCTCTGCTTGCACCTGCAGCGGTAGGCATGAAGAGGAGGAGGAGGAGGAAAGCGACGGTCCAGGTAAACCGCGGGTTCAAGCTCGCAACGGTAAAACTGGTGTGCACATACTCTCAGGGTGTTATTACCTCTCTAGTAATTACCTCAATAATTAATGAGCTCGGTTTCAGGATCCTGACCCATATCACGTCTCTATAGCACCCGGCGTCGTACCCTAAAGAGTGTACTGTAGAGCGGTAGGACCGGTCTAATTACCGACGTCGTAATTACCTCCTCTGTAATTACAGGTAATGAGACT